>CAEFZX010018769.1:0-16578 GCA_903066825.1 Alfaro cultratus | reverse complement strand
GTCAGTGAGAGTTGAAGAGGAAACAGATGGAGTCAAGCACAAAATCGTCTGTGCAGACTCGATACTGCACCTTCCAGAAGCACAAAAGTCTTAAAACCTATACAGCCAAAGCTGCCAGTTTGGATATATATATATATATATATATATATATATATATATATAAAATTCGTTAGAAGGGACCAGTCAAATCCTGGTCGAGATCCAATTTAAGAATCCTTGGCAATATTTCAAAAATGTATGTTTACAGGCACTTTTCATCCAACATGATGGCCGCGTTGCAGAGGATTCTGGGCATTATTGTCGGCCTCTAAAAGCCTCGTACCCCCAGAAGACTCGCAGCTGTAATTACAGTGACAGGCGGTTCCACGTAGCAATCAAAGCCCCACGAGCACAAACACTGTTCCTGAAAAACATCCATTTGTGAAGCAATTCTGTAGGACACCAGTCACACAAAGAAGTGACTTATATCGCTGAGCTCCGACCAGTAGCCCCGTTTAATCTAGTTTCAAATTGTATTGATATTTGTTGAAGCTCTCAATGAAGACAGCAAAAACAATCCCGACAAAAACTGCAGTGATTTAAAAAAAAAAAAAAAAAAAACAGAATCGGAATTTATAGACAACGATAAATCAAACAAAAAAATTATCACGATAAACGATATTTCCGTAGATGTATTCAGCGATCGCCACGTTAAGAATTCAGCAAGTTGTAGTCACTTAAGCGAAGTCCCTCGCAGTTATTATGCATCACTTTTGCATATCTTCCAGCTAATACAGCTGCGTGATTGTATTTGCCATTACCGGGCTGCGTCACCGTCCCCCTTATTGGTTTGAAATTCCATTAAACATATTGCTCCAGCTCCCAGGTTTAAGCTTGATTTAAATTTGCATACATTTTCATACATTTAGAAGAAATAAAAAGAAGGCTGCAGCAGCCACCAGAAAGTCATTAGAGGAGCGGAGAGAGGCACAAGCTGCGCTGGACGGAGAACCGAGGCCGAGACGAGGGAGGGGGTGAGAAAAGAGGCCGGAGCAGGTGAGCTGGCTAACCGGAGCGGGAGAGCAGGCCGGCCCGCTGGAGGGAGGACGGGGCCTCGGAGTGACAGAGGGAGAGAGGAGGAGGAACAATGCAGCCTGTAAACTAGCCCAAGTGGATGGGTGGGAAATTAAAAAAGAAAAGAAAGAAAGAAAATCGTATGGATATGTTTGTTTTGTTCCTGGTCTAATTCCTGCGTGGAGCTGCGCCTGAATTCTTTATAACCATTCTCTTTGAATTTCGGCTAAAAGTGGCTGAATATTTGATGTGAAAGGCGATGTTGTTCCACTGGCCTAGATTTTGGTGAGCCGGGTTGCTTCGTTTGAATCGTTATGGGATGAAAGAAGAAAAAAAAAGAAGAAGAAGAAGAAAAGTGGCGGCGTTTGTTGTGAACTTGCACCACAATTGATGGCAGCAGTTTCTCAATGAGGGACCCGCATTTTCATGTCATATGAAATGACACGCCTCAGCGAATTGAGTTTTGAAAATGGACTAAAATACACACGCACTGAATGGCTTGATCTAAACTGTTCAAATTAGACATTTCACTACGGAGGAATTAGGGAAGGGAAGGGACCGCATATTTGCGTCTTTTATTTCCCAAATAGAAATTTGCCCGTGTTTGCTGTGGCGCATAAAGCAGGACTTGGATTGAGAGAGACAGAGAGGTAGAGAGGAGGGGGGTTGTTTCGCTCTCCATAGTCTAAGTTTCTAAGTGTAACAGATGCTTCTCTAGAAACGCTCCTTGTGCCGACTCCCTTTTATTCGCGTCGACATTTTTCTGCCGCCGAGCGCGTTTCCATAGCGAGGCGAATAAAAGGCAAATCCCCGCTCCGCGCCTCCAATAAAGGGCCCATTCACAGATAACCCGAGCCAGCCCCGCTACACTTGCAGCCTCCCCTCCATACAAGGTGCACATTACTGGCGAACAACTGAAACTAATGAGCTATCATTTCTTTAATTTCGCCTTTGTGGGAGACGCTTGTTCGCGCTTGTTTATCACGTTTTTCTGTTTGTGTTTGTTTGGCGGCTGAGGGTGATTTTTTTTTTAAAACGATTGTCTTGTGACTCGGGCAGCTCGCAGTTTATTTGCAGGAGGGGAGAAAACGAGCGGATCAGTCAGCAATAAACTGCGGGCGTTGGTCTAAAAATAAAGATCAGATCTGTTGATGACTGTGCTAGCTTGATGCTAGAGCTAACTCGGAACAGTTTGAACCGCTTGGTTTCATTTGGGCAGATTCTATTCGGTATTTGTCAGCTGAGCTTAACAGTGAAAAGACTTATAATTCAATTAAATTCTAACCAGTTTTAAAACAACAGGATTAATTCACGTGGAAGCTAAAAGCCGTTATTGAGCTAATTTTACTGAAATTAAGTTCCGTCTTATTTTCTTTACCTAAACTATAATGGCATTTTTAAAAAAAAAAATCCGTTTCAGTTTTAGTAATTGAAAAATACAAAACAAATTATTTAAAAAATAAGTAAAATCAAGCAACGACCCTTAACAGTTGAGTGAAACCAAGTAAAGCGGACTCAGTTTAATGCTACTCTGAATCCTCGGCTTCAGGCGGTTTGTTTTGTTTTCCTAAAATCCTGTTTAAAAATAACCAGTTAAAAAAAAGAAGTATCTTGTGACTGCCGTATTAAACGTTACTCAATAAGCAACAAACTTTTAAAATATTTGTTTTCCCTCAGGAGTTCAAATTGCTAGCTAGTTTGACGTTAGCATTAGCGCCGTCGCTAACTCGACTAAAGCTCGACGCAGACTTAAATTCTCAGGAACTTTCTCAACCACAAGTCTCGTGACGCTGCCCAGCTGTTGCTAACTCGATGAATTCATTACTAAATTGAACACATTAGCCTCGCTGTTCGCACTCGACGAAATGGGCTAACGGCTGATTGACGCAACGTCTTTATTTGACTTCTAATCAAAATGTGTCAAATTTCAACCATCTTTGAATATTACATTGAAAATCTAATGTGCTTGATTTAAATCAACAATAATTTAAATGTCTGCTACAACTGTAAGAATTCTTTTTTTTTTTTTTTTAGCTAGTTTCGCTTTAGCATTAGAGCTGTCGTTAAGCTAGCTAAACCTGAACTCAAACTTCAATTCTTGCCCCAAAGAAACTTAAAACTCTTTTTTTTTTAAATGTCTTAAAACAATTTTATTGCTGTATTCATCCTTAATAAAATCAGCATAAACATAAAACACTTATAACAAGACTACAGGATAAGAGTAGCAGCTGATAGAACCGCCATCTTTAGTTGGGATTTGTTACTAAAATGACTGAAACATAGTTATTACTGATATTCCTTTCTAAAAAGTAAAAAAAACCAAAAACAACTGTAATAGTTAATATTTAATAACCTCTGAGTGAGACTCAATGCTACCAGCTTTTTAATTAATACTTCAATTAACATGATAAAGATTAATTAGAGCTTTAGATTAATTGTTTCACCATAATTATTAAGTAATTTTTTTTTTAGCATTTGTCAAGTTAAATTGCCTCTTGGCTGCAGCTCTTTTATATTCTGTCAGGAAATTTAAATGACTAAGCCCAGACCTTAAGAAAACCTCACATACAGTGTATATAAAAAGGTAAACATGAGAATGTTGGTTTGTGTTAATATCTCAAACTTCCAGGGTTTGTTCCTCAGAGAATCCACACTGAGGTTCAGCTTTGTTATCACCCCCCCTCTCTCCCTCTCCTTTTGAATTAAGATTAAAATGAGTTGTTTATTACAAAAATCGAAGCGTGTGTGTGAATTCGGCTGGGCGTTTTGTGCTTCATTTGGGTTTTTTTTGGGTTTGATGTTCCACCTTGCAGCTTCCAGCTCTGTGCTGCGGCTCCCAGATAAATCAGGCTTTAGTCTGCCATTGAGAGCGCCTTGGGCCTCGGGGCGGGACCTGTCACTTTCAGTGTCGTGACCTTTCTGGAAACTTTCCCCCAAGGAGCCTAAAATCTGCCCCATGCCGCCAACAGAGCAAGGCCGCATATTTATTTATTCATTCACATACATTGGACACAAAGGATATTATAATTGCTACTCTTTTTTTTTCCCCCTAACCCACAGTGAGTCAACTGGAAAAACGACAAAAAACAAAAACCTCCCCAAAAATACATGTTTTGTTTTTGTCTGCTCTTTGGAAAATGAAAAAAAAGAAAGAAAGAAAGAAAAGAGAAGGGCCCCTTTGTCATCTCTCAGTCTGAACTAAGTTGTTCTGCAGGCTGCCAGACAGAAAAATCGATACTCCCATTAACCCGTGACGTCGCTAATAAAGGACAGCTCCAGCACGTCCAGACAGGACGAGCCCCGGCCTCACGTCGTTCTCTCTGACAAGCTGTTTGTTTTTGTGATTAGCCCGATTCTAAAACGTCGTTTCAAAGTGTCGAGGAACGAAGTGTCGAACACAAAAGTCCCATCTGCTCCTTTTTATGCGCAGGTCTGTGTGTCCGTCCGAGGCTACGGCGGGCGGAAACACGGCTGGACTGACCAGAGAGTGACTGTGCGGCGGCTGTATAATGTATGAGAGCCGGCTGCGTTTGTTTACTCTGCCCTGCCGCACTCTGCAGGCTTTGTAGAGGTTAGACGCGTGTGTGGATGTGCGTAGGATTTTACACACATCCAGTCTCAGTCACTTATAGTCACGAAGAGACGAATGTACACAACTTTCACTTCGATTGTTTGAGGCATTTCCTTTATTTTTTCATTTTTCTGCTCTTTTATAGCTAATGATGACATTAGAAAATTTAACATACTTCTGAGGGAAGGCTTAAGTAATAAAGGCCACATACATGAATTTTGACTTATACAGGGAGAGTTTCCTTCAGCATAGCAGGATTTAGGTCTGAAAGTACTTTGTTTTTTACTTTAAAAACATAAGTTTTGCTTGTTTGTGAATGACACACAAATGGGGTTTTACAGAAGGATAAAAGTTTAAAAGACAATTAAAAGAAACAAACAAAAAATTAAAGGCAAAACAGAAAAATTGAATAAAATAGAAAAAGTAGCTGAACACTAAAGATAAAAGGAAATGGCAAAACCAAAGAAAAACAAAATAAAACCTCTTAAAATGAAGAAAGAAGAACTGAAAGAGTAGGAAATAAAATACAACAAAAAAGCCAAAATACACAATAGAAAATAAAACAAAAATGGAAATAAAAATAGTAAGAAAACATCAACTGAAACCCGCAGGAAAATAATCTTTAATTAATGCGATGTTTGCCGTACATATTCCAAACGAGGAGAAATGTCTGCCTGAAAATTTTGTCCACTTTTAAAATTAGAATTGAAAACAAAAGTTTTAAATACTTCATAACCCAAAGGCAAATTACATAAAGTGGTAATACAATAATAATAATAATAATAAAGTTCTCATGATTTACATAGGCCTTACACCATAAAGCTTGCTGATTTTTTTTGTTAGCTTGACCTGAGGGACATAAGCCATTTTATCAAGCAGCATAAAAAAAATAACAACTCCACAGATAAAGTTTAGACACTCAGTCAAATTAAGATCCTATTCAAATTATGCTGCCAGGTTATTTATTAAAACAGGCTGGGATGGAGTTGAAAATCACTTTAAAGCTTTAATGTAATGCACTTAGCATTCCAGTTGTAATGCAAATTCCAGCATCAAATTATTTTGGGGTTTGAAATGTTTTAAGAGGAAAAGTTACAGGGGTTTCCGTAGAGTCTTCCCAGGTTTGACACTCGGAAAACAAAACCAAATGTTGGGAAAATGAAGTTGTTTTAATCTGTGAGGAACTGAAACACTTGAGAGTCGAGGGATATTCACTGCTGGTGTGTGTGTGTGTGTGTGTGTGTGTTTAACTGTGTTACAGGTGCTGCCGGCAGCAGAGGCTGGTGCTGTTACAGGGTCACAGAAAGGAGCCATGTTGGTTTTAACAAAACAAAACAAAAAAAAGAACATAAACGTTTACCATCTGTTAAACTTCAAACCACTCACACAAACACAGAGCATCCCGCACAGAGATCACTGAAGAGGAAAAAAAAAACGTAGAGAAACATGACGTGTGCTCTTCAGCACCTCCATCCCTCCTCCTCGTCCTCTGCCGAGTTTGAGAAGAGGCTTGTCGACGAGGCCTCTGATGGAACCTCGGAGCCAAATGAAGAAGAAGAAGAAAAAAAGAGGCCAAAGTTGTTGCAAAAACTTCCCACATGAAATTGGCTTTCCTCCTGTGGCTGCCTCCTGGAGAAATCTCGCTCAAAAGTCAAAAATGTGGTCGATGTTTAATGAATGGCCCCCGCGAGTTTCGTGCAGGATGTGAGCAAGTTCTCTGCCACTGCTAAACAACCAGCCGACATACTTTCCCCCTGTGGAGCACGCAAACCCACCCATCCACCCACCCACCCACACACACACACACACACACACACACACAAACCGACAGGTCCCTCTGAAGGAGCAGGCGGAGCTGGCAGTTGCACATCTGCATTTCAAACACAGACTCTCTGGGATTCATTATTAATTAGCCTGCTGAGCCCTGGAGGACTGGTGATGCTGCCATCTCTCTTACACACACACACATACTCACGCACGCAGAAAAACACACACACAAAATGCTCAGACACACACACATGCACACCTCGTGACCCCTGTGCCCCCCTCTACACTTTAGAAAGTCCTCGGCTGAATACCGAGCTGTGCAAGAGCGTTGCTTTTCCTCCCTCCCTCCAATCACGTCGCATCTTCCTAATGCCTGGTAAGGATGATGAATTACACCAGCAGACTGCTTCTTAAGCCGCGTTATGTTCAATATACAGCAGCGAGAGTCCACGCCGAGAAACCTTTGGGTTTTCTGCCGCCTCGTCTCTTTGAAGCGGAATAAGTTGCGTTTTGTTTCGCCTCTAATTCGGGGCTGAGTCTCGGCGCGCACGCTCCCCGGCCCCGGTCACGCGTGAGGAGCGTCTCTGGGGGGGTCCGACAAGAGAGACATCAAAAAAAAAAAAAAGAGAGAAAAAAGTTGGGGATGTAGGGGGAGGTGGGTGGAGAGGCTGGTTTATGAAAACAAACACGTCGCAGGGAAATAAAATAAGTCCGTGTTGCAGGTTTGCGGGGATTAGTATGCGGGGAGCATCAGATCCTGTCATACTTGTGACTGGATTGTGTGGTGACTGCTAACACGGCAGAGGGACTCCATCCCATTGGTTCAAACTTGGAAAATGCGGCGGTTGTCTCTTTAAAAGCCTCATACTTCACTGTGTTTTACTGGGATTTTAACACTGGGAAATAATGCACGTTTTTCATAAATAGAAAAATGAAAAGCTTGTCTCACATTTGTATTCAGCTGCTCCTTGAGTCAGTGCTTTGTAGATGTGCCTTTTGATGCAGTTGCAGCTTTGGGATGTGTTTTTTCACAGTGAAATTTCTTTACCAAAAACAAAAAGCCCAAGTTCAGTCAGATTGCCCTGAGAGCACCTGTTAACAGCAGGTTTTAAGGTCTTCCCAGGTAGATTAAGGTCTTGGCTTTGATTGGGCCGCTCTATTCTGTCACCACGCTCTGGTCTAAACCAATCCTTGTTAGCTCTGGGTTTATGTGTAGAGCTGCTGTTTTGCTGGAAGGTGAACCTCTGCTCAAGTCTTAAAGTCTCTCGCAGCCTGAATTTCTTAGAACTGCCACATGTTTTGCATAATCCATCTTATCTCTGCACGCAGGCTAAAATAGTTAATATTTTTCTCGTCTAACCAGAGAACTGTCTTCCACTTGTTTTTCTGTCTCCTACAAATTGCTAACGGGACTTCTTATGGCATTCTGTTAAAGGGGCTGTATTATGTAAAATCTTCTTTCTTGATCATGTTATAATGCTATCCCATCATCACAAACATACCTGGAGTGTTGCCTTGAATATTTTGTGCACGTCTGAGAAATCCTTGAATCATTCAGGATTCCCTGAAGCACCTTCCCCGCTCAGGCCCCTCCAGACTAGCGGCAGCAGCTATTAGCAAACGCCTGTTGGGACTGCGAGTCTGCTGGGTTCACTTCTACTTCTCACTCCGACGCTCCTAAAGACTGTTTCAAATGGCATAATGGAGAAACGTTGTTGTGATGACGCAGACTGTCGGAAGGACTAGGAGCTTCTTAAAGAAACAGAAGCCTAATTTCAAAGTGTTGAATTGCGAAAGTCAAATTTCGTTCAAGTCGTGTTTGACGTATGCAGCACTTTTATAACAACTGAAGGTGAGTTACTGGATTGTTGTAAATCAGCACTATGTGCCTGGAACATGCATAATACTGTCCCTTTAAGAATGGTTTTCTTCTTGCCATTAAAGCCACAGGTGTGTAGTGCACAGCTAATAGCTGTCAATTATAACATGTCCTCTCACCTGAGCAGTGAATCCCTGCAGCTCCTCCAGTGTTGCTTAGGTGGATGACAATGTCTTGGTAGTCTGGCAGTTGTAATGGATTCTTTCCATTTTCATATCATCACCTACCTAAAATAAATGTCTGAAGTCACATTTTGTCAAAAGTGTTTTTTTTGTTGTTGTTTTTTTTTGCGAAAACAATAACTTAGGCTATTATTTTAGGAAGGTGACGATATCATGGACTGGGGATCAGATCGTCTACACACCACATATCTCAGATTCTTATTTGCAAAAAGAAAAAGAAAACCATTCGTGCCACAATTAGGAGCTATTTTTATGTTGGTTTGTTGGAGTTACAGGTGGGCAGCGTGTGATCTCTCAGCACACATCATCACCTCTGCGCCTGCTTCCCTCCGGGCCCCTGCGTGGCCCCAGTCAGGGTTAGGAGCTCTGGCAGCAATTTGAATGTAATTGCATAAGTGAGCAAGACATCGCCATCATCACCGTCTGCCTCCGAACTCTTTCATGTCGACTGGAAGCCGCTGCTCAGACGTCACTTTCTATCTCCATTCAAGCTAACGCGGCTAACCAGCTGAAGACCAGCGCCTCTCGGACCGACTGGATCGGATTCAGAGCGCTTCCTGGTTTTGGGGACGGGACGGCGAGCGGTGCTCCGCCGACCGAGATCCGCTTCCCTGCAACACAGCCCGGCCTTTGTTGGATGCAGAGGGAAGAATCTGGGCCCATCGCAAGAAATCTGCACAAATGTTGTTACAAGGTCTCGCTCCGAAAGGGAATTCTCATTCCCCTCCACCTCCGCTTGGAACATTCCCCCCTTTCTTTCAAAGAATTGTGGGTGTATGATTTTTGGTTTCGTACCAATTCCACCTGGAGTCTCGGAGCAAAGAATAACAAATACGGGAAACATTTCATCCAGAATAATATGTTTATCTAGAGACCTGTGGACTTTGGGAGGAATGGACCCCCTGTGATGTGGTCTGCTCCCAGTGTGTGTGTGTGTGTGTGTGTGTGTGTGCGTGGGTTCCTGTGTGTTTGGGTTGGACGTGTGAGACGGGTGAAGAGACTCTCCAACCCCGGGGCCAGGAACTCTGGGTACAGAGGAAGAGAGACCAACACACTCAGATTTCCAAAGGGTGTGTGTGTGTGTGTGTGTGTGAACGCTGATATGTATCTGTGATACAGGATGTGACAAAAAGTGGGCAAACAGGCAGGGCACTAATGTGGTACAAACTAGAAGTATCTCAGTTATGCTTCCTAAAACAGAAAGAGTTGATTTACCTTTTCACTCATTTTGTCTTAAAAACCTCCAGGACTTTCATAGAGCAGCTGGATTAATGCCGAGATGAAATCACACAAAGCTGGACACAAATAACTCATGTTCACATGGCAACCCCATCATAAGCATTTAAAGTAGCAATTTATCATCCACAGTTTGTAGTTAGCCTGTCTGCTAATAGCATGACGACTTATGATGGACAAGATGCCTCCCTCAAACCTGATGATTTTTATTCGATTGTTGTGTCTCTGATGTGTTAGAAAAATAACCGGAACTGAATTTGTAGCAGGTATGTTCTGAAAACAACAAATAAAATATGTTTCCTGTCCTGATGTCTCTGACTTCCTTCAACAGAAATTAGTTGAAAGTCTAATCACTGGCTACAATAAAAAGCATAATTAAAAAGCACAGTAAATTTAAATGTAGGAAAGAGATGACATGGTACTTTCGTAATGAAAGTACTGAGGAAGAGCTCAGTGTACTTTTTTAAAAAAAAAAAAAAACTCGAGGAGGTAATTAAATGCACACCTAATGATGCAGAGATAATGGTTAGTTGCTGTTGCTGCTTAGTGTTCATATTAGGGTTAATCAGGGACAAATCATAGAAATGTTCTGGCTCAGCACATTTTACTGATAATTCTGAACTGATAGCGTTATCTATATCCAATAGTAAATAATCATTATGGACCATAATTTGGGTTTAATTCTCAGTAGCTGTGCAAAACGACAAAAAGTAAACAATGTATACAAATCATTTGTGACTGACCATCCTTCTCAGTGGAAAATGTTCATAAAGGTGATCAGACCAGGACAGTAAAGACGTTTTTGGAGGCTCAACAAAAAAAAACAAAACAATAAACATTTTATTTATTTTACCTTTATGGCCAAGGTATGTCCTTTCATGATGTGAATGGAGGTGTGGGGATTAGCTGAGTGGTCGGCAGTTTTAAAGAGGGGGCCATGGCCCCCCAGGACTCACCTTGGGGACACCACTGCTTATTCTGTCTCTTCTGTGGAGGTTAAAGTAGCTGAGGTGTGTTAACTATGAACACATACCTTTAATAATAAAAATATTAGACATGTTTTGTTTAATTTTCTAAAAATCTTCGACAAATAAATACAACCACCATTAATTTTTTTTATTTCAGTGGTTAAATTTTCTTCTTCTTTTTTGTCATTTCTCTACCTGATGTTCATCAAGGTGTAGAGCTGGAATTTTCTCTGCACATCACGAGCCGTTGATTAGATCTTTTTTGTTTTACTGAGGAACCAGAGCAGATACTCAGTGGTGACATCATGAGCAGCAGGGAGTCACTGATTGGTCAGAGAAGCTCCTCTTGTACAATCACATGTTGGAACCGTTGGACTCAGACAGCACATACACGAGTTCTCCAACACACTCTGCCATTCAGACAGAAGAACAGGTGGAACAAAATGATCAGATCAGTTCAAATGTGAACTTTTTCACCTGCATTGAAAATGCTATGTGTGGCACGTCACCCTGAGCGCTCCATCCCCTCAGTGAAACATGGCGTTGGCAGCATCATGCTTTGGAACGCTCTCCATTTGCTTAAAAAAAAGGGTTAAAAAAAAAAAAGGAGCTGGACAGACTTAATGGGAAGATGGGTGGAGCTATAACAAAGGGTCAATCCTAAATAAAAACCTGTTAGAGGGTGCAAAGGACAGAGACTGGTTTGTAAAGATAATACACTGCAATATATATCAATGTAAATGGTTGATGAATAAAAAGATCAAATGGGCTAATTCCTCAGACGATAAGATGCGACTCATGAAGGAGCAGACAGAGACTGGAAGTTGCAAGTGCCTTATATTCAAAGTGAGGAAAATTATATACATATTTACAACATCAGTGAAAACATCCAAATGGCCGAATAAAATGCACAAAAGAGAGAAAAAAAAAAGAGGTCCCAAGCAAGTCAATTATAAAATGCTTGGTGCAGGTTATGGGCTGACAAAAGTCAGATCAGAGTGGGGACAAAATTGTTCGTTGGCTGCAAGGAGCCTCCTACCAGCCTGGCAGGAGATCACAAGTCTTCATGCACCACAAGTGCAATTTTTCTTAAGCTCTAGGCCTGGACCTTCAGCTCGCCATCAAAAACTAGTCTGAATAATAAAACAGGACTGTTTTTTTTTTTCTCAATAAATAGATAATCAAATCATTCTAATGTGCACACAAAATCAATAAATGGCACTCTTTGCACTATAAATAATTCCAATAATTTTTAGTCAATATGCATTTTCAATAAATAAAAATTCAATCCATGAAAAATCCAATAAATATCCATTATATAAATTAGTTGACATGAAATGTAGAAAACAAACTAATCTAAACAAGTGCTCAATAATTATTTAAGGCACCTTATTGTTCACATACGGGTCATTCAAAGCTAGTATGGGCGTCTGGATTTACATAGCAGTCAGTCATTTAGCAGCTACACAAACAAACAGTGACATCAATGAGCTAAACGCTAAGTTACACACAGAAGAAATCACCAGATCTGCAGTTTATATCTCACACAAACGGGCTTTTTCATCTCATCTCGGCTCACGGTAGTCGGCTCCTATAGTTCAGCATATTTATGTGAGCATCATACAGAATTAAGGAGAAAAAATGACCCAACGCTCAACTGACCTGCAGCTCTGCTCCTCCCAACGCGTCCTGATCTTTCACACTTCCCGCTCCAGCTAATATACCTATCAGATAGTCTGAGGTGGCACATGTGACCCTGATACTCAACAGCGATTGGCTGTGTAGTAGTCTCCGAGAATCGCTGATATTGTATTAAAACTATCGGGATATTTGAGAAATAAAGGGGATAAAGAGTGGAAAAACCGGAGAATGAGGGAATGGAAGTTAAAATTTACACCCGGGTTACACCAACACAACAACCAGTCAGAGCTATACTGGAACGGCTGAGAATGAAGCATGTCTGCAGGATGTATTCAGTCAAAGTCCTGACCTGAATACGATTTTAAAAATCTGTGGCAAGACTTCAAAATCCCTACTCAAAATGACTGAACTTTAAGCTAGTTTGGAAAGACTAATAGAAAAATACAGTTGCAGAAATCTGCAACTGTATATCCCCCTTTAGTAAAGGTAGTTTTAAAGGGGCATGTTTTCCAGGCATGTAGTGTCATTTTATTGCACAGTCAAGTAACTATGTTAACTTCACTTGTTATAAAAATGCTGAATCAAATATGACTTGGAAGAAATTTTACTTCCTAATTTAACTCTTTGAATTTGGGCCTCTGTCTCTTTAAGAAGCTCCTGCTCTTTCTGAAACTCCGCCTTCAGGAAGTCGTCACAACATGGTTCCTCTATTAACCCTTTAACAGCATCATCTACAGCTCAAAAAAGTCAATTTCACACAATAATAATTATTGACTCAAGTTGGCTGAATACATTAGAATCATTACTTTTTAAATTTTATTTCCAAAGCATTTGTTCTTTTTTATTTTTTTAAAAAGATTTAGGAAATGTTAGTGTTGGAAGAGATTCAGCTCAGTTTTGGGACGATTTTAATAAAACCAAGCTCAGACAGTTTCGATGCACCTCAACTCAAACTCAGGTCCTTGTTGAGCTCCAGGTGTTTATAAAGCTCTATATTCACTAACTCTAACCTGCTACAGGAACTAATCCTGACCCAACATTAACAGAAACGTTTTATATTTCACACCTGGGACAGGTTTTGTACTTCTCCTTACGGTTCCCTGTGTGTATTTTTGATTCTCTGAAGCAGTCTTTCTTTCGGCGCGTCGGGGGTTTGCTACCGGTGATGTCATTGCCTTCAATGATAATGCTAATGCGGCTAAAGGACGCACCGGCAGGAGAAGGAGAAATGATTTTGAAAAAAACAAGAGCTTCCTCTGAGACAAAGTGACTGCTGCTATCTGCAATGTGACCAACAAGGAGAGTAGCCGGACTGAACCCCGCGCTCTCTGGCTTCCCCTCTCTCCGGCTCCGACTCGGTCTCCTTGGCTATGAAAGAAGGTCTTATTGAAGCTATGTCAGCTGTCTCAAGGGCATCCAGAACAAAGATGCTTTTCACCCCTCTGCATATCCTCATCTCAACGCTCACATCCTCACCTCTCTCTCTCTCTTGTCTCTCCTTCTCTGCCTGTTTATTTGAATTCCCACATCAGGCGCGCGTCTCGCCTGGCTTTTCTTTTTTATTTCTTTCTTTTACTTCCTCTTCCCCCCCCCCCTCGTTGCCTCCTCGCTTTGGCCTTTTTGCTCTAGCTTTAAGCGTCGGCCGCCGTAGAATAGCAAAAAAGCGAATCCTTCTGCGAGTTTTGGGTGCTTTAGACCAAAGGTGAGGGTGTAGTTGTGATTAGCTTTGCCTCTGGTATGTGGAAGTGTGTGTGTGTGTGTATCTGAGCCTGCATGGCAGAGGGTGGGAGGCAGGAGGAGCGGGAGGTAGGAAGGCAGCAGCAGCTGGTGGAGATACACAGTGTCAGGGAAGCTCGGCGAGACACACACACACACACACACATAGAGAGAGAGAGGGGACAACAGAGGATGCCTCCTTGGCCGGCTGCGTGGAAGGGGGACAGTGGAGCATAACAAACAGGATCCACCTTTCTGCTTGGCTAATTTTCCCCATTAAAACAACCCAGCAGGAGCCTCAGCAGTCCACCAGCTGGAACAGAGGTTATTTTAGAGCCTGTCTTTCACCAGGGTGTGTGTGTGTGTGTGTGTGTCACTTGCGTCTATTTTGCCGTTTGAATCTGGAGTTAAGGGAAGCATAAAGATCCTCCACAGGAACGGTTTCAATACACTGATATTAATTTCCTTCTCTCCAGTGATGCATAAAGAAATAAAACCTCCACAGTTGTCTCCTCTCTGCGCCTGTGTGTGTGTGTGTGTTTTATCCTGCTAGGCGTCTCTATAATGTGTTCGCCACTGATATTGATGTATGTGCCCACATTTGCCCAGTCATCTCTTTATGTGGCTAAAGTCATCAGCCCTCCTCTCATACATCTCAGTCAGATCCTAAACTAATCCCCAACCCTGCTACTCTGACAAGAAAATCCCCGATTTTAATGCATGCACACACGTCTCTCTCTCAGCCGCCGGCCACACACACACACACACACACACACATCCTCAACTCACACACACACACACACACATCCTCAACTCACACACACACACACACACACACACACTCCTTGCTTGTCTGTGTTACCTGCTTCCCCCATAGTCTCTTTACCTTTCGGTAGAGAATGCCTCACACACGTATCACAGTTTGCGATGCCAAGAGCCTCCTCTGTGTTTGTGTTGTTTCTTGGAAATCTATCCTGTTCTAATATTTTCTTTCTCTTTTGTTAACACAAGAGTTTGGCAGCACACGGTCTCTTTTTTTTTGGTAAAGGCTGAAAGAAGACGTAACTCAAATCTGCTGCAGATTCTATCAGAGAGGAGGAGATGTCCATGATTTAAGGACGAAATATTCAATAACAACATTCCTTTCCACTTCCCCACTAGAAATAAGCATAACATGGTAAAACCACATCTCTCTCATTGGTTTACAAACTAGCTTACTGGTGCTGTACTCATTTCCTTGGGTGCATTTAAAGGGCACATCACCAAATACACCATCTCTTTTGTTGCTACACTCAGTAAGCTAATGTTTAGCTAGCTGGCTACACTCAGTAAGCTAACATTTAGATAGCTGGCTACACTCAGTAAACTAACATTTAGCTAGCTGGCTACACTCAGTAAGCTAGCGTTTAGCTAGCTGGCTACACTCAGTAAGCTAACATTTAGCTAGCTGGCTACACTCAGTAAGCTAGCGTTTAGCTAGCTGGCTACACTCAGTAAGCTAATGTTTAGTTAGCTGGCACTGAAGACTTTAGGCCAGCTCTAGTTTTCTCGAAAGTTTTCACAGACTCCGATTCATATTTATATGTATATAACCTACAAGACAAAGTGTCAAAGTTAAAAAACAAAACACAGCAGATGAACTAAGATTCTATCCTACAGCGCTTTAATCACATTTAATATGCTGTGGATTGACTTTATTACATATTTAAGCTAGCTAAAACAACTTGCCACAATAACAGTCTGAAGGGCGTCTTGCCTCTTCAAGCAGCTCCAGACACATTACGCATAAAAAGTTTGGTTTCATTTCTATTTTCCTCTTAAAAATAGAAACTAGTTACATGCCTATTAACCAATAGTTAATAGTTTTTTGCTCTAATCACTCTGATTAGCTGCACTGTTTTTTGCTATTGTGGGTTGGCGGTCGAAGATTTTCTGAGCACTTCAAAAAAAAACAAAAAAAACCCACCAAACATGATTTAGCTTACATTTTTTATCAAATTGTTAATCAACAAACTCAGTTGCTTTGACACATGGACAGATTATTTAAAAGGCACAAGCTTCAAATTCCATCAAAAATTGTAGATTTTTTTCTAACTTTTTACTTGGAAAATATTGTTTCATTGAATTTAATCTCTGCAGCTGCTTTTAACAAAAACATGAGACTTTAGATTGTTAGATTCTACAAGAGCTTTGAGTTGATGAAAGTACCCGTAACGAGTCCACTAAAAAAAAAAAAACTTCAAATCCTGTGAACTTTTTGTGGCAATATTTAAATGTGTGAAACTCTGATTTTTGGATTTTAACAAACTTCAGTGTTATTTCAGGGATATGACATTATAAAACCACGTCTTTCTACACAACCTCTGATCTTTACCATTTGACTCAAATTTTTAAACAATTTGCAGACACTTTATAGATCTGCTTGGTGTTTCCTGAATGTGGTGCAGATGCTAATTAGACGGTTTATTTTAACTCGTGATAAAAAAACAATAGTCTCTCTTTTTTGGAAAGTTTATGTTTGCTTTGTTGGAAATTGTCATTGTAATAAAATGTTTGCCACATTCC
>CAEFZX010018768.1:0-62752 GCA_903066825.1 Alfaro cultratus | reverse complement strand
GAGCCATCATTTGATCCAGGTGCGTTAAACCAGGGACAGAACTAAAACATGCAGGATGCCGGCCCTCGAGGACCGACTTTGGGCACCCCTGCTCTAGATGTTAGTATAAGTAAGATATGAGTCAAATTGTATATTGGGTTGCCAGCTGAAATCTCTTTTAAGTTATATTTGATAAAAACAGCATTTTATAGCAACTGAAGATAAGAGTTACTGATTGGAGAACATGTAAGACAATACTATCCCTTTAACTGCAAGTATTAGGAATTTTTTTTCCATTTTCAATTGTCTAGATGCGTTACTAATCTATTATTTCTTCTATGTCGTCCTTTCTCATCACTGAACCTCTCCACTATAATCCAAAAATTGAAATTCATCAACTGGCTAGAATGAAAACCAGCTGGATCCAGACGAGCTGGAACTGGAGCCTCTGGACAACGATGTTCATTTGAGCAGCAGTACCAGATTGAGGAGCAGCCCTTCCGTCCAAGGTGCAGGACAAGTCAGCGCTGCGATCGGAGGTGTCCTCTCCAGTCACAATCACGTCCACTTGTTGAGCAGAGATTCTCCTGATTTGCTCCAGACTGTCCTGAGTAACAGCCAGGAGTTGGACAGCGGGGTTGGCCGGACAGACGAAAGCACGCGATACGAGGAGTCATCAGAACATGACCTACTAGGGGATGACCACACCAGTGCCTCCAACACAAACACAACCAACACACCTGGAAGCATGCGAAAGTTCTTGTCGGGCAGAGGGGACACCCCACCGTTACTGCACTCCCAAGACCTCCAGTTCAGCACTGACTCTCTGCTAGGACTGGACTGCTTCAATGGAGGCCTGGAGCTGGTGGAACGTTTAGAGAGGAGCTACATGGCCGATTCGATGCGGATGATGATGCCTGGGCTAACCGAAGAAGAGTGCGAGCGATACAAAGAGCTGCTGGAGATCAAGTGCTTCTATGAGAAGAACAGCAATGTTCCGGGGGTGGAACAAGAGGAAGGGGATGTCCCACTGGACGAGAATAGGAATGAGAGTTTGACGCAGCACGAGATGGCCCTCATAGAAGAGGAACTGCGCCATCTGGAGTTTAAGTGTCGCAATATCTTGAGAGCGCAGAAGATGCAGCAGCTGAGGGAGCGTTGCATGAAGGTTTGGCCTCATGAGGATAAAAATGGAGCAAGCACAGGCACTGGGTTAGGAGCTGGGCGCTTGGAGACAAACGGTTCTTTGGTGAGTGAGGAGTCTTGTCACCAGGCTCTATCAGACATCAACGAGCTTCCTGAGAGAGAGCGCTCTGATAAAGACAGTACGAGTGCCTACAACACTGGGGGAGAAAGTTGCAGGAGCACGCCTCTGGTCAGTGAACAGTACCCATCTCTGTCCACTCAGAGTCTGGAGGGAGGACAGTCTCCTCTTCCACCATCCACCAGGCAAAAAGAGAGATGGGACGGGATCCAAGCAAACTTAAACCAACCATACTCTCCGCAAACTCACCGGAGAGGAAGTGAGGCTAAGACATCCAGCCCGGGGGTAAAGGTTAGGTCATTATCCCGGGATGTAGGAAGTAGGAGGGGCTCAGATGGGGGAATGAGACGCAACCCTAGATCCAATGGGACAGCTGAGAGAGCCGGCGGACGCAGTGCAGAAAACAGCCCATATCTGTCCCGCCGTCAGACGGACATAAAGCCTCCGCAACGCTACCTGAGCTGCATGCAGCTGAGGACACCCTCGGCCTCCGAGCACCTGGGTGGACTCAGGAATCCCCCCAAAGAGGGCACTATAGAGTTAGGAGACGATGCGAGTCCAATGAGTTTGGGCAGCACATGTAAAGATGTTCCCCAGATTCCAGATGGCATTCCCTCAGCATTGTCCCCACCTCTGCTGCCCGCTTCCCCCAGAATGGAGTGGAAGGTGAAGATCCGCAGCGACGGCTCACGCTATGTGGCCAAACGACCCGTGAGGGATCGCCTCCTGAAGGCTCGTGCCATGAAGATCAGAGAGGAGCGCAGCGGAATGACGACGGACGACGACGCTGTGAGCGAAATGAAGATGGGTCGCTACTGGAGCAAAGAGGAGCGAAAGCAGCAGCTGCTGAAAGCCCGAGAGCAGCGGCGGCGTAGGGAGTTCATGATGCAGAGCCGTCTCGACTGCCTGAGGGAGCGTGATAGGGAGCAGGGAGGCAGCGCGGCAGGTCAGCAAGGGGAGTCGCAGCAGCAGGAACCAGCATCCATACTGGAACTCTGCCACCGGAGGAGCATGAAGAAGCGCAGTCGGAGAATCCTGGACAACTGGATCACTATACAAGAGCTGCTGGCGCATGGGAGTAGGTCTGCAGACGGGAAGAAAGTCTACAACCCCCTGCTGTCTGTTACCACAGTGTGAGCCGTTGTACACACATAGCCGGGTCTTTACAAACACAAATATCTCTGCCACATAATTTAAAAAAAAAAAATCGTACACACAGGATCGGTTTAAGAAAAATGTTCATCCACATGAACTCACTGAATTACTCTACGGTGCGTTGTAGTAAACATGCCAAACCCATAGGAGGCAGTGTACTGCAAAGCTAAAACCTATATCAGCCAATCACAATCCTCAAAAACCACGACTTCCTGTTAGGAATTAAATATGGTGCCAGGAGGTTCATTTATGTGGACATACAGAGAGGTGAGACTACTTTTAAATAGAAAATAAAGTTTATAAAATACAAGACGATGTCGTTTGGGATTCGCATCAAAGCAACTAATGATTGGATAGATGTTGTAAGGCAGCTGATCTTTGGTCTCTGATAGTCATTTTTCTACGACGGAGTATTACAACCATACTGAGAAAAAGCAAAAAAAGAAAATTACGAGAAAAAGTCAAAACATTATGACATTAAACTTGTACAAGAATAAAGTCATAATGTTACGAGACAAGTCATAAAGTCGTAATATTATGACTTTATTCTCATAATATGACTTTATTCTTGTACTTATTCTCGTAATTTTATGATTTTATTGTTGTGATGTTTTTTTTTTGTTTTTTTTTTCTTAGTGTGGTCCTAATTCTCTGTCGTATTTCTCCTCCCTTGATGACCAAACAATGGTCACATGTAACATTAGCACAACATTATTTGTCACAGATTGTAATGCATGTACCTCTAATTCTCCGGTTTCCAATTCTCAAATCTCCACTTTGTTCTGAGTTTTTATTAATAATAATTTTTGATTATATCAAACAGAATTTACGTGGGAATGAAAGGCCAAATCGCATGAAAATCTATTTAGTTTTCAGGACATCCGGCTATGTGTGGACAAGGTTTGCTACTAGATGGGCAATTAAAAGAGAGTGTTAGAGAAAGATAACATAATTTGGCACACAACAGGCCCAAGTAATAAAAACAAACTTCTTCCAAAAGCTCAAGAAAATATACATATATATACACTGTGAACATAAAGATCAATTTTAGGTATCCTGTAGCAATTCGAGTCTGAGAGACAAAGGGAAAAAAGCACAGATTGTGTTCAATAAAACATAATGCTACATACCAAGATCACACCAGCTGCTCCTCAGAAGCTCACCAATAAAAACAGCAATGTTTACAGGTCTTGAACACCTTTTTATAATTAATGGAAAATGGGGCCAAGAACAATGCAGCTGTGAAAGAAAACGTTGAAGAAAAATCACTTGTGTGCCATAAAACTGGACAACTGGTGTCCAAGTAAGACTTTGCAAGTAAGACAACTTTTTCTGCTTGGCTGCATCTTTTGTAATATTTTTTGCATTGTTTGTGTACAACTTTCACCAGTTTTTTTGTTTGTTTGTTTGTTTTTTAACACGTTATCTAAGCACAGACATCTCTTGGACATGAGGAGCTGAGCCGTGCCTTTCTTTCAGGCAGAACTGACTGTAAAGCACAAAAGAAAAAAGGCTGGACCAGTTCAATTTTTCATTAAAATCAATGTAAAATGCCTCCACAAGAAAAAAAGAAAAGAAAAAGATTTAGGTCATAAATATCATTGACCTTTTAATAAGCACAGTCAAGATGTTGACATCATAACCAGAAGAATAGATTAGGCAATTTAGATTAACATTATCCAAAGAAATGGGTATTTTTGCTCTGTTGTAGTTCTTCTTGTAATTTCAGCTGATTCATAAGCTAAGGAAGTGTTTTGCACAAGTATTCATGCATCCCGATTTTTTCCACATATTCTCACAATAAAAACAGAAACTCTGCAGCTGAAATTAGCATCTGCGATCTTGCCTCAAGCTATCAATTAGATTTACGGTTGACTGGGTCAAAGGTTAACGGTTACATTTCTAATAAAAGGTTTGTTTTATGCTTCAGTTTTTTCAAGCCAATCAAAAATGTACATTTTGGTCTCATCTATGACATACTTTTGATTTTTGAATGATTGATTGTGGTCTGTGAAACTCCCTTTCATAATCCAAACCAGCTTTAAACTTCTCCACAACTTTATCCCTGACCTGCCTGCTCCATTTCTTGGTCTTCATGATGATGTTTGTTCACTTTCAAAGAGCTGCTTGATTTACACTTACAGATTTATATATATCTATCGCTAGCTAATTAGGTAGCCTGGTAAAAAGAAAAATTAAATTAAAAACAGTCCATTGTTCTACACTATTTTACTATTTGATTCATAATCTGGACCCTCGACTATTGAGAAACGATTTCTTCACAGTTAAAGTTTCAAATTTTACCCAATTGCTAATGTTTACTTTCACCGTGACGTATGTAATGCGCCAGTTCGACGTTCCGTAGCTTACCCGAAGTTGCCTGAGCTGTAAACAACCGCCCTCCGCTGCAAAGAGAGAAGTGCCGGACCGAACAAGATGGCTGTTACTGTTAACTCAATAATATTTGGAACCGTGGCCAACGAGGAACTGAACGGCTTCGTTCACTTCCTCCGCTACCGCTGCTAAAACTACAGGTTGAATGCTAAACCGGCGCAAAAAATCTACGTCATCGCTTACAATTTCTTCTTCTGTTCGCTGATTGGCCCGTTTGAAATTCTACCAGATAAATCCAATTTCATGAGAGAAATGCCAGAGGGGGAGGTAGCTTTCGCATTTCACAAGTACACTCTGCTTTTTTAAAAAATATATTTTTATTTGCTATTAGGAAACCTTCCTGTTTAAAATTGTGAACTAATTTGAGTCTGAAATCACATAAAACACACCGATATAAATGCTATAAAAGGCATGAATACTTTTGCAAGGCACTGCAAGTTCCCGCCCTGAAGATTATGCAGTTCTCTTCTCCGCAGACAAGAGTTAGGGTATTGTTTATGACTGTGACCAGGGCTATTCATAGATTCTTCTAGCTATAACTTACCTAACATCTGCTGCTGCACCTGCTGTTTTCTGAAACTTGCTCCTCCTATATGGAGTATCTTCTCTATTGTACCCGGACAAATGCTGCTTCTTTCCATTAAACTCATGCATGTTTGATACAGAGAGGATTCCCCCACCCATGCGCTTCAATATTGAAGGCTTTTACTCTAATTGTGTACGTCTTTCTATGACTTTGCTAAAGTCCTAGCATAGAGAAAAGAAAAACGCGTAATTGTTAAGTGTTGTGATGTGTCTGCAGTTTGAAAGCTTTTATAAATAAATGCTGTGAACATTAACTCTATGTCTGTTCATTTCTTCTGCAGATTGTAGGGCTGGGTGATAAATCACTTTTAATTGAATCTTTGGAAAACGGATTTTTTTTCACTAATGAAATTCTTGGGTTTCCGTAGTTCAGTGAAGTCAGGGCACCCAGGGTCGCCATCTTGCTTAACAAGCCTGTTTTACAGCTTCTGGTTATTTTAATTCAGGTCAACTCTACAATAGGATATTAGGGCCAATCTAAAATGTTAACTTTTTATTTTTTTAAAGTACAAGAATAAAGTTATATTACAATAATTCAGTCAGTTATGAGAAATCGGAGATGAAAAATAAAAAAATTAAGAGATACGTTTAGCATCTTAAGTCATATTTTGCGGCAAAAAAAAAAAGTTTTCTGGACAAAAAAGATAATTTTTGATCTCCAAAAGTTTAAAAGTTGCTAGAAAAATAAATTCAAAATTAATATCAGAAAATTGCTTTAATCCTAGAAAATGTCAAAGTTTGAAAAGTCGAAATTTTTGACTTTTGAAATTCAGAAATGTTCTTGTTTTTTCTAGACAAGTTTTTTTTTTTTGGTGAAAATTTACTCTTTTCCCATTTACAGCGTCTCTAATACAGTGGTATAAAAAAAATTATATCATTTTATTTTTAAGCCATATCGCCCACATCCAATAAATTGTCATGTTATAAATAAGGAGACCCGAAGTCCTAAACAATTCTAAACTTTTATTTTATCCTAACAAGAGTGAAAAGAAACAAAGGCAACAGTAAAATGAAAAGTTTATACACAAACTCACGACAACTTTGTGTCTCCAATATCAACAATAATAATAATAATATAGTCATTTGAGCTCAAACAAAACAAATTGAGACCAGGTGAGTTACACTTAAGTAACCTTATTTTGCAAAGTGAAAGTAATGAGGTGGTGGATCAGACAGAGGAATACATCATGGAGTCAAAAAGGATGGCATCTACAAAAACGAAGCATTGAGCAGAAGATAAGGATGGAAAGATAAAGCCAAGAGGTACATATATATTTATTCTGGAAAAGTAGCACCAAAAACATTAATGCCTGTTTTTAAAACACTTCCCAAAATTTACTCAGGGTGTTGAAAATGCACATCTCCTAGGAACAGCTTCAAACACAAGATTAAATACAACTAAAAAAAAAAGAAAAGAATCTGTAACCATGGTGCCGTTTGTCTCAGGTCAGCAGTCTTAAATCCTGCACTCAGCGTCAGGATTCAGGCTCAAATAACAGTTTAAATTAGCTTATCCAAGGTCAACATGAGCGCTCAAAGGAAGTGAAAGTGATGCTGTTGGTCCTGAGACTGAACTAGCGTTTAGCAACGTGGGGAGTAGTACAAAGCAAAACCGACTGACCTTGGAGAACTTGAAACCAAAGAAGCTGCTTTAACGGCAAGTCTCACATCGGTCCAACAGTCTGGACAGAAATGTTCAGGTAAGAGTATGTGACGAAATAATAATAATAAAAATGAGATACTGCCGAGTTATCGATGCGACGGTGGAGTGCAGAAGAAGTCATTTCTCTGTTAGTGTCTGACCACATGAGTGAGGGATGAAGCGGCGTCGGGGTAAATGGAGGAGGAGAAAGGGAGACGGGGGGATGTCCTGCATCTTTCTATAACTTGACACTGTTTCTGGCACGGAGAGTTCTGCTTCTCGAATTCCCTGGACAGATGTTTTTGCACGCAGCTCCCACGTTGGCTGCATCACAAAATCTGAGCAAACAGAAACACGATTACGTTTTGATAAAATCAGGAGGCATCTAGAGGCGTTTCTGAGAACCAAAGCTTTACCTCTGGATGGATTTCAACGTTGAGGTGAGGAGGAGTTGGGCTGTCTTTCAGAGGGCAGGTTTTCTTCGACTGGGAGGCATCCTGGGGTTGATGCCCTGCTGCGTCCGCGCTGCTGCCTCGGTGACCCTTTCTCTTCCTTTTGTCCTTGGGTCGACCGCGGCTCGTCTTCGCCCCCCTCTGCTCCTCAAGCTCGATCTATTGAGAGAGTAAAAATGTTACTAATTCAGTTGCCAGAGCGTTTTATAAAAACACCTGGAGCCACCTTCTTTAATGCTTCATGCTTAATTCATTTTGATCATCAGATGTACATAATTAACTTGGGAATACTGCATCATCACTAGCTGCATTTCCACTGACCATACAATTGCACAATTTGACATTTTTGAAAATAAATTTGCTTAATAGAAACAGCAATTTTTGAAAAAATCTTTTTATTTGAACAGCTTTGGCACAAGGATGAGGTGATTTTTGTTTTTTGCTGTATTGAAAACTGCAAAGGGAAAAAAAAAAAAACTTTCTTCGCTTCAACAGAGTCACACGATCCACTACAGGATGTTGCTTCTGGTGGAAACCACAAAGAGGACGATGACAGGAAGTGGTAGGAACATGATGGAGTAGCATGTTTTTTAATCAGTTAAACTTAAGTTAAACTTTAAACTCAGTTAAAGGGCTTCTGTTATGCAATTTAAAAAATCTTTACATTTAAGACCAACATGAATTTAAACAATATATTTTTGTTCATATATTTAAGCTATTTAAATTATGTTGACACTTTCTAACTCTTTAACTGAAGTTCAGTGCTTTTAAAAATCAAGGTAACCCGATTTTAGCACCTTATTATGGTGCACAGCAAGTTTCGGGTTCGAGCCAACCATTAAAATTACAGTTTTCAAGCCATCCTCATTAATTACTCACTTTTTTAATAAAGCGTTCCTGAAATGTAAAAAGTTAAGGATTCGATTTTAAGATTTTTCTGTGAGTCTTATGAGTTACACATAAATAAAGCATCTGAATAGAAAAAACAGAAACTTTTGCTGAAAGCCTAAAGTGTATCTTTAGTTTTAATACGCCTCACCTGGATACACCTACGTTTACGCATCCGTAGATTTGACTGAAACGTTTTTGTTTGATTTCATTAGAACGTTTTGCTGTATGTCTGTGCCTGACCTGAACGAGCGTCTGCAGAGTTTCTCTGGGAGGGTCTGAGGTGGCCTGCAGGACTCTGTGGATGGTGTACGTCTGGTCCAAGGTGACCTCCAGCAGGTCTCCCTCCAGCTGCAGCTTCTCCAGCTGCTCCGTGGCGCTGGGGGACAGAGTCACCACTCGGCCTTTCAGCAGAGGCAGCAGGGGCAGCAGAGACTCCACGCCTGGGAGCAAAACGAGAGGGCAGCTTTAAAAACGTTCCTTCAGCAGGATGCGGTCCGTAGGAAGAAACCAGCAGAGCGTCCTACCTGTAACATTTGACTTCTTGCTGATGCCATTTTGACACTCAGCCTGCCAAACAGAGACAGAACAGATATTTAAAAGTTTGACACGTTTACAGAAGATGTGACAAAGCTCCAGTTTTGCTACAACTAGAGCTGTTGTAAACAATTATTTCAGTAATCTACTGTTTATTTTGACGATTAATTGAATTTAAAAAATTATCCTGTTCTATAGTAGCTGCTTAAGTAAAAGAAATACATGAGAAAATGATAAATAAATAGTTTAGTTCTTTTTAACCCTCTTGTCATCTTAAAACATGATGAGCTTTTCACTCTGGACGCAGTCTGGGAGCCTGGAACTGACCCTGCGTGCGCTTTTACAATTTATTTTTGTCTGTGTGGTTTTGGGAACTGACTGTCTGACGGGACACCTGTCAAATGTCTGATTAACCCTCCTGCTACGACTGCAGGACGATTAGCGAGAAACTTTATTCCTTAAAACACAATTCCATTGAATCATTGTTAGTCTCAAGTTATAAGTATGAAAAACTAATTGAAAGTGCAAAAACAGATGAGAAATGTTGCTAACTTTTAAAACTTAAACAGAAAAAAACCTATTCTAACCTAGATTTAATAATTCATAAAATAGATATTTCTTAGGTTTTTTCAGGTTTTTCCCCCACATCATTGCTCTTCTTGATAAGCAACAACAACAAGAAGGAACCGGATTATAAAAGAATAAAAACAGGAAAGTTACACTAATAAGCCAGCAGAAAGAGGTCTGGATGTATTTCAAACTAGCAGCAGTTTAAAATAATTTATCAGGTTTATTTTGCTCACTGTTAACCTCTGACAAGTCGAAATACTAAAAACAAAATCTACTTTTCTTTGTTTACTAAAATGTTTCTGCAGTAATTTAAATTCAAGACTTTTAATATATTTTTAATCCCTTTAGTTATAAGACCAACATGGTTGCAATAAGTTGAGCCAATGGATTTAAATACATATTTTTTATTTAATTTATTTAAATGATGCGTTTATCTCTGGCACGCAAGATCAGGGCTTTTAAATCAAGGCAACCTGACTTCAGCACCTTCTTGCTGTACACAGTAAAAAAATCAACGCAGTGGACTAAACGATTTACTGGCTCAAACATTCTTAATTTCGGGAGATCTGTGATAAACATTTCAGATAAAAAATTGATACCAGCCAAAATTAGAATTGTCAGGTCAGGTTTTTTAAAGATTGTAATCGGTGATCGGCCAGAAAACTGCAGCTGGTACTAAAAGGTAAAAGGTAACTTAATTTTAAAAATCGAATTACTCGAATCATTTGATGAATCATTAAACCCGATTTGCAACGTTAAGATTTGATGAAAACATAACTTACCTGTGAAGCATCGAGTTCCTTCGTCTTCTTTATGGGTGAACTGTCCTCTGTCAAGTCGATAACGCCGTCCTCTCCTTCTCCTCCCTCAGAGTCTGATAAGACGATAACCGAGTTCCCTTCTGCGTCCTTCTCCTTCTGCTCCTCTTTCTCTGCGAGTTCCTGCAGCTCCTGAAGCGCTCGCTGCAGCTCCGGCATCTCCAGCGCCTCCTTGGCCCGGCCCTGCCAGGTGATGGCTCGCTCCGTCAGACACTGCAGAGCCTCTCCTTCCGGCAGGCGCACGGGTAACCGCTGGAGTGCCACCAGCAACGCCAAGATGGTGGCCAAACGAGGGCGGCGCGACCGCTGACACTGAGGGCACAAAAAGCGGGTGTCCCAGTCCCACCAGCAGAGACGGTTGCTTTGTGGGCTGGAGGACGGCAGGAGGGAAGGGAACGAAACGCAGCCGCCGTGGAACCATTCCTTGCACAGATGGCAGCGGAGCTGAGGCGCACGCGGTGGCCCGGCGCACACGCACACCGACTGAGCGGTGGTGGCGGCGATGCGGCTGCCTTTTCTGGTCTCCTTCACAGAGTCCTCAGAACGGCAAGACGTGTCCGTGTCCATGGTCTCGTCCCAGCGTCCGTTTTCCTTACAGCTCGCCGAGCCGAGTCCAGATTTACACAAGTTCAGTTTCTGTAGCCTCAGCAGCGCCTCCTTCTCCTGGTGCTCCCCTTCCTTGAAAGCCAAAACCTGGAAACGAAACACCGGCACAATCACACAAACGTATCTGGAGCTAGTGAGGCGTAAAACACAAATCTACAAAGAAAAAAAAGAAAGAGGACGTAAAAGAGTTGTTTTCTTTAGAGGAGGGGCGTTCAAAGACTTTGTCATGTGGGACAAAATTGTCAAGTTCAAAGGACTTGCAATGCAAAAATACTAAATTTTACCAACTTTTTTTGGTCTACTTTCCAGCGCAAATATCTTAGTAAACTTTAAATAAAACAAAACTAAATTACAAGTAACTTTTCAGAAAAATACAGGAGCTTGTTTTAATTCAATAAATTTCACAATATTGATAAAATTGATGCTTATAACAGGAAAAATAGATTTTCATAAGTGAAATAATCTCCCAGTGGAACTAGAACTGGGTTGCTAGGTGACGGGCTGGGCTTGGCTGAGGTTGCTAGGTAACGGTGCAGCGCCCTGATCATGAAATAATCTGCCAGTGGAAGTAGAATTTTTTCAACAATATTAAGAAATTATTGACTTAAAATAAGCTCACATATCTTCCTGAAAAGTTGTGTGTAAGTTAGTTTGTCTTGTTTCAAGTGTAATAAGATATTTACTCTAGAAACCAGACCAAAACACTTTACGATTTTGTTTAAAAAAAATTTTAAGAAAAAAAATCAGAAAAGTTATAATTTTTAAAAGATTTTTTGTTTTTGCTTGCAGAACAATAGACTAAACATGCAGCATCATAATAATATAATAACAACCTAGCAAACAAATTAAGTAGGAAAGTGATGTCTTATTCTTTGCAGATCTAAAACTTATAAAACATTTTGTTCTCAACTCAATTCAACAAATTAATTCTCAGTTATAAAAACAGGATTTGAGTCACTTTCTTTAAAAATATTTGCTGTTTTGCCAAGTTCAACAAATAAAATAAAATCTGGTTTGGGTGAAGCAAAATCCACTTTAAATAAAATTATTTGAAGACGTTTAATTATTGGAAAAGCTTGGTTATGAAGAGACAAATATTTAGTCATTTTCCATTATGTTGATGATAATTTTATCCAGACTACAAATAAAAAACAAATTTCTGTCTGCACCAACTAGTTGCACTGAGCCACCTAAATTTTTTATCATTCTTGAATTGCAAAAATCAGTGGAAGGGCCACAAAATGGCCCCTGGGCCACAGGTTGGACACCCCAGCCCTGGAGATTAGGTTCAGAATTCTTACGATAGCTGCCGGATCCCTCAGCGCCTGAGCAGAGAGACCCAAAGTGTTGGAATCAGAGTCGTCCAGAGTTTCGTCCAGCGGCTCCGACTCAGTCCGCCGCTCTCTCCTTTTCACACACGGACACAAAACCTGCAGCAGGCGAAGGACGGGTCACAGTTTAACTCTTATAGCAGTTTGACAAGGTAGAAAATAAAACAGTTAATTCAGACTGTTGGAAAATGAAGCTTTTAGCAGATAACAGGAAGGCTAACTGAAGTTGTTCTGAGATTTCCATCTCTGGTTTGCTTGAGGCTCACCTCCAGTAAACTGTGCTGACTGCTTTTCTTCAGGAAGGTTTTGGTGGCCTTGTCCCTCCAGGAGTGAGCGCTGGCCACCTGCAGCTCCAGCTGCCTCAGCTCCTCCATTAAGACCGGTAAGTCCCTCCCAATCGCCACCAGGCCCTCCAGGTCGTCCAGACATGGGTAATGCTCCCCATTCTGCAATGCCACATTTAACGACTTTATTCATTCATTTCTCCTGACCTTGTTATAAGGCTTAGAGCACAAACATGAAAGAAACAGCAAAAATATAGCAGGATCCTAAAATACTACCTTTTAGCTCCCTAATGCCATCCCCTTTATTTATTTTTATCTTTTTTTTGTTATGTCAGTTTGGTGATTTATGTTCATTAAGGGGAAAAAAATTTAGAAGTTATGCAAGTTTTGCAAAATGTATGTAATGTAGATACATCTATAATCTCCTGAAAAACAAAAAAATATTTAGAGCAAGATTCCTAAACAAATTACTAAAATTATGTTAGAAAAATCTCACCATGTCTAATTCCTGGTTTATTTGATCTATTTTCCCTTTCGGATCAATAGTCTCAGCCTGAAAGGTGCAACATGAGTAAAGCTGCCTTGACTTATTTCATGTGTACGAAGACATCTGCAGTATAAATTAAAACTACTTGGTTTTGTGTTTTTGCCATGAGGAAGAGGTCCTGCTCCTGTATTTTGCATAAACCGTGTTGCTTGGTTTTCTTTGTACCTGGATTTCCTCCAGGTCAGTGACCCAGGCCCGCGCGCGCGTCAGGCAGCCCCGCAGAGCCTCGATGTTGGGCAGCTTGACGGGAATAAGCTGAGCCTCGTTCACGATCGCCTCCAGGGTGGAGAGAGGATGCTTCTGCCTGCAGGAGCGAAACAAACGATCATCTGGCGTCTCTACATCGTCACCACAGCTACCAAATGAATTAGGTGTCGTTACCTCTGTTCCAGGCAGATCTGTGCCTTCTCCTCCCAGCGCTCGGCGATGGTGAGCAGCTCCTGAAGCTCCGCCATAGCAGTCTCCACGGATACGCTCTGAGCCACGTTGCAGCCTGCCTCCATGAGGTTCCTCAGCACCTCCAGCGTCACCTCATGCTTCTCCCCTCCGCCTGTGCCCAGCGTGCGCCTCACCTCCTCCAGCCAGTGGCCCTGCGCCTTTAGGCCTTGGAGTAAATTACACTCAGGCACCACGACAGGAAGCTTCCCCCCGTCCTCCAGCAGACTCTGCAGCTGCTCAGGAGGAGGCGACTCTTTCCTCCAGTCCTTGTTGTTGACCAGGACTTGGGCCTGTTTTCGGAAATCCTCGACTGTTTGCAAAACCGCCTTGAAAAATTAAACATTGAAAGGAAGAATTTTAGACAAATTCATGAGACATCTTCCTACAGTTTGATCATGTTGGGTTGTTTATTTACGGCATTTTATTTTCATTTTGAGCCACATTTAGATCATGAATGTTCTTAAAGAGCCGGTTGTACTACAATGTACTGATAAACCCATTAAACTGTTAAAATATTAATAAGTAGCCATCTGAGCATTTGATGAGTACTACTTTAAATTAAATATGTAACATTTTTTACATTCATCAATTGTTTTTATGATTTTTTTGCAAACAAAATAACTTATTTTGTGGATATAATTTACAAATATTTGCAAGAAACCTTGTAACATTTTAGTTTATGTTTGACAGTAAATGTGCCGCATCGATCACAGGCTAAATAACTCTGAGGCAGAAGAAATCGTAGGAGTAAGAAATACTGCCGCCTGCAGGTGTTTGTGACTATTTTGGCAGAAAATTTGAAATAAACTCACAATTAGGCATTAGTGTGACAAAGTGTAAGGATCTGATGATTTTTTGTGAATTTCTGTGATCATGAAATTGCAAAAAAACCGGAGGGACTGATTGATGTAAGTTGGCAATGTGAGGATAAAAACTGGCCGGATGCAGCTTCCGCTAACACTACAAGATCTCAATGACTGGTCTGGCTCCTTTGGATGATTTAACTCAGATCCTTCGATTAGAAAAGCAAATATATACAATTAAGATGTTTTTTCAATTACATCAAATTGCTAAATCTTTATTCAAAGGACCTAAAAACAACCTTATTCAAGTCTTTATCACATCTAGGTTTGTTACAACTATTAAAAACAGCATCATCTTCATCTCTTGCACTTGGTCTAAAATAGGGCAGCAACTAATGATCCTTTTATTAATCGATTATTCTATTGTTCTGACGATTAATCGATTATTATGACGATCAGATAAAAAATGTCACATTCTGAAGATTTTTCATTTAACTAAGTCTTTTTTATGCAATATTAGAAATACATTAGAAGACTCAAATAAATGAATAATTCAGTCACTTTGAATTATTATTCTGCTTTGACTTGATTGATAAAATTTTATTTATTATTATTATTATTATTATTATTATTATTATCTTTAAGGAATCTTTTTATGCATTCCTCTGGAGTCTGGAGGGCCACATAAACAGCCTATGTTGGGCCACTTTTGGCCCTCAAGCCTCCAGTTTGACATGTGATTTACTGCAACATTATTTGACATGTTTCTTACCTGCACTTCCTGTAAGTGTTTAATCACACATGGTAGGTTTTGCATTTTCTCAACCAGGGACTTCAGCTCAGCCAAAGTCATCCTATCATCGCTGAAAGGAAACAACATGAAAGTTTGAATAAGTCTGAATAAAAACAAGCTGCTAATGTAAGAGGTGAGGCTTGTGAATCATCTCACCCAGTCTTTGTGTTACTGAGGAGTTCGGCACTCTTCTGATGGCAGAACGCGATGTCTTTGAAAACAGCGTTGAGTTTCCTGAGAAGCTCGTTGTCGGGAAACCGTTTCTCTGATGCTTCCGTCTTCAACTTCTCCAAGTCAAGAATTTCTGAAAAAATTTAATTTCACTTAACGTTAAGATCAACTTTTCTCTTCCAGGTTTAGTTCATTATTTCTGAGTATTTCCTACCTATCTTGTGTCCTTCCTCCTGTTCAAGTGCCTCTTTTACTCTGTTGGCCCAGGAATCAAAGGACTCCGACCTAACCTTTAATCGATGGAGCATGGCCAGCAACTCATCTAGGGTGTATCTGTACCTGCAGGGTAAAAATCAAAACCGTGAGTAAAGGCTGGACAGGGAAATGTGGCTCCGGAAAAATTAAAGAGGGGCTTGCTGTGGTGTACCCCAAGGCTCTGTACTCAGTCCTATATATTTTCCTTCATTGTTATGTTGATGATAACCCAACTTATTTACTTTTTCCTCTCTGACTGTAGCTTCTACTTACACTCTCCAAGATAAGACGTTCTTTCAGCTGCACCAAATTGCCAAAGATTAATTTATCTTTCTTTTAAGTACCTAGAAACATTTTTTAAGCCTTCGTTGTCTCTTGGTTTGCTACATTAGCCATAAACATAATCATTTTAGGGCTGCAACTAATTATCGTCTCAGAAATCAATTATTCTATCAATCATTCTGATGACTAATCAATTACTTTGGCAATTAATCGATTATTCTGTCGATTAATCGGATAAAAAGTGTCAAATTCTGCTGATTTTTCATTTAACTATTTAAGCCTTTTAATGCAATATTAGGAATACATTAAAAGATGCAAATAGACAAATAATTAAATAACTTTTTAAATAAGATATTAAATATTTTATTGCCTAAAATGCAACAATAGCATTTATTTGGTGTACACTTGATCATTTGTGGGAAATTATGCATCTACACCAAAAAAAACATAGTGTCGGGCTAATCTGTTGATTATATTTCGATTAACCAATCAATAATCGGATAGCAAAATGGGCTTTACAGAATAGGAACCATGTGAAGCTTAAATTACATCACTGGAGAAGTTACGGGTAGAAATAACTTCTTTCTAAAGTTTTTTTTTTTTAATCTTATAAGCAAAATGTCAATTTTTTTCTACAGTTTTAGTTTAAATATCGACTCTGAATATGTTGTCCTTTCAGAAAACTGAGTTTTTTGTATAATCCAGTTAATGATTAATCAATTACTAAATTAGTTGACGATTATTTCATGATTAATCATTTCAGTACAAGTCTAAAATACGTCCAAGAGCAAATTAACGGCTTTTGGAAAGTGACCACTTCACACCATTTTTTTAATGCCTGTTCTTTGGTTTTCACATTGGTTTAACCATTATTTTTACTTAATTTTCAAAGGTTATACCTGAGGTAGAGCTTTTCGGTGGGGCAGTTGCACAGATCCTGAGTGTGATAGAGACACACGAGTCGCTCGGGACAGTTGGAGCAGGCCAGAGCGGAGAGGAAGCACGTCGTCTTACATTTATCACACTGTCTCTCATCATCAGGCAGCAACTCAAAAGCCTCTCGCTCTGCTTCTGTGATGCCCTGCAAATGCAGACAAATCCTCACGACGTCAGCTACGGTCTACCTCCAGATAAACATCACATGATTCACTTCTGCGCCTCACCCTTTCCATCAGATTCTTGCGCAGTTTTCTCTCCTCTTGAACGATGATGAACATCTCCCGATGCGTAGCTGCAGCCAGGTTAAGGTCCAGTTTCTCTGGACATGCAGCCATTTTACAGGTGAGCTCCTCGTGAGAGAACACACAATACCTCCTCAGGCGGCGATAATGCTCAATACAGTGTCGACCAGCAGGGAGCTGCAAATGCAAACACAAACTCCTTAGTATCGTGCATAACTGCAAATTAGGCCTTTATCAATAATAAACTTAGCTGGATGATAAACTACAGAAGTTATTGTTGCTTTGAGATTATCATCAGGTGATAATAACACATTCTTAGATATCAGTAAATTTCAAACTCTAATGAACATTTAACACGAACTGAAAACAAATTAAATATCCAAAATAAATAGATAAATACAAAACAATTAATTTTATTTCTTGTTTTGGAAACAAAATTGTCCTTCAAATAATTTCACCAAAGCATCAGACTGACGACTTCTGCCGTCCAGTTTTTGGTAGAAAGAGAAAATAAAACTGTAAATAACGCAAAATTAAATCGGGTTAAAAGACTGTTTTAAAAGGAGCTTACTAGGAAATATGTTGTCTCAAAAAAGACCAAAAATGCTATTGATAATTTTAAAAAGCTATAAAATAATTGTACATTTAAGAATGAGAATGTCATACAACATGGAAATAGTTCATCAGATGTTTGGAGATTTAAATGTTTATAAGTCGAGTATGAGAGGAGCAGGAAATCAGAAGATCTTCTATTTGCTCCTTTTTGAACAAATAATGTAAAATTGCATGTCAATTGGGCATGATAACTTGTTTTTACTTTTTGCCTGTTTGGAATTAAATTAAATAAATAGAAATTACTGAGCTTGTTTTAATTTATTATGCAACTGATTTATTTCTTATTGCGACTCAACAATTAGACCAAAGTGAGCCAAACGTACCCAATCTGCAGTGCAGAAGTTGACTGCTTCAGCAAAGTTATATCCCTGATTGAAGCCACTGTGGTAGGCTCTAGGAAAGGTGATCACAAACTCGCCGGCACACTGGTTAGTGCGTACCACCTAGAGTTTGGAAACAGGAAGTTAACTGGAGAAGCTTCACAGAGCGGTTCCTCTCTGAGCCGTCGCTGATGCGGTACTGACCGGTACACCATGAGCCATGAGGATATTGGGGTTCATGATGGTGACAAGCTGGTGCAGGAGGTCGGGTTGGTACTCAAACAGCTCTGGCGTCAGCTTCTTCATAACATCTTCAAGCTGTTCAGCTGCCGCAGAGGGAACTCCATACCAAGTCTTGGGTTCACCCCTGGAGGTTAAGGGAGCAAAACGGAGCCTCAAGCTTCACTTAAACACTTTATTACTGCATTCATGCTCAAACAGGGATACAAACAGAGGCAATGAAGGTGAAGTACCAGTGCAGGTAGTTGATGGAGTAGCTCCAGTGATCCTCAATGTGCCAGCAGAACGTTGAAAACACCATGCCCACGTAAAGCCAAGGCACCTTCATCCCAGAGATGTCTCCATTAATATGGCAGAGGAGCGACTGCTCCAGAACAGGCATGACGTTTAGGTTCCAGCCAGAGCGCGCGTACTCCTGCCCAACAGAGACAAAAACAGATCAGTTTCACTGAAAAGGGTTTCGTTCTGAATTAATTTAAACAATTCAGGCTACAAACATCATTCATGGAGAATATGCAAAGCATAATTTAATATTTTCATCTGTATTTACCAACATATAACTCTACAGTTATATACAATTTATAACAGAACGTTAGACTGTCACTGCCCCTTGTTATTTGTTGTATTTTTATTATTATTATTACTTTATTTGTTATTTATTTACATATTTTAATTTTTATTGTGTGCTATGCTGGAACAAACAACATTCTCCCCCCTTGGGGGACAAATAAAGTATTATCTTATATAAATAAAACAAAAGAGGCACATTTTTATCAAAATGTCCCACAGAGCGACACAACCGATGAGGTAAGAAGAGAAAACTACCAGCATACCTCCTCTTCTTTCGTGAGTTCCTTCTTCCCGTTATTCATAGGAAAGCCACTCCCAAACTCTTTGGAGTGAATGTCTGCTCCGTATTCAACGGTCACGTCTTCTTCAATACTGCTGACTAACCTCCAGAACTCCCGCTCCACGAGTTCAGTGGGAACCATCTACACAAAACAAGAGCGCTGGACACTTAACCTCTGTCTCTAATCTCACATCGCATCAGGTGGAGTCCTGTAACTTCCAGCTGAACTCACATGAACAGGCATATTGAAGTAATCGGCTTTGAACGAGTCGGCCATTTCTCCAAAACTCTGCAAAGTGTACTCTCTTGTTGCTTGCTCAAAGCCAAAGGCTTCCGACGGTTTCTTGCACTCCTGAGGAAAAGACAAGAAGCGACAAGTCAGGAAACTCAAAAGTAACCCTGGTCTCTCTTTTGGCTGAAAGAAATCAATAAGGCTGAGTTCACACTGCAGCCTGAAGTGACCCAATTCTGATTTTATTGCCTTAATGCGACCTGTATATGATCTTTCCATGATAGTCTGAACAACACAGATCAGATTTTTTTTAATGTGACCCAGGCTGCTTGGATATGTGGTTCTAAATCTGAAACGTCTCCTGTCTGTTAAGCTCTCTCCGTCAGCCGGTCAGTTTAAGTCCAGAGTGAAAACTCATCTATTCTTCCTGGCCTTCAGTACAAGTTAAAGAGAAAAGGTAAAGGAAGAAAGAAAAATGCTGCAGCTAAAATGTAGGTATTGTTTAGTTTTTATTTATACTATTAGCTTTTGGTATCATTGCCAAATCTATATTGGTCTTTTTATTTTTACTTAATTTTATGTTCTATTTTATAATTTATCTGCCTGTAATGTTGTGTTTGTTATGAAGCAATTTGGTCAGCCGAGGCTGTAAATGTGCTGTAAAAAAAAACCTTTGACGTGACTAAGGCTGCGTTCACACTGCAGCCTGAGGTGACCTGATTCTGAGCTTTGTGCCTTAATGCGATCTGCATCTGATCTTTTCATGACAGTCTGAACAACACAGCTCGGGTGTTTCCGAATGCGACCCAGGTCACCTGGATATCCGACACGTATCCGATTCTAATGTGACCTAACATCCAGGTTGCATCCATCCAATCTGAACGTCACTAATACTCGGCAAATGTCACTACTCTGCGCCCTGACACGCCCAAGCGGGAAGAAAAACAACATGGCGGACGATAATGAGGATTAAGATGTTAATGTGCTGGCTCCAGTCGGACAACAACTTCAAAATCATAAGATATCCTCCACCACACTGAGCACTTCTTCTTCGCATTTGGAAAAGCACCGAGCACGCTCTTGATGTGTGACATTATTACGCCTTCTACTGCGCATGCGGGACACTTTCAGATCGTTTATAGTTCTCACTTGAGATCAAATGCAAGTCGCATATATTTGGAAGTGTGAACGACAACGCCCAAAAATATAAATAAAAAAATCCACTTTCACTTCAGGTTGCAGTGTGAACGTAGCTTTAGAGTCTTTGAAAATAAAATCTTTCAACTTACTTCAGCGACACACTTTGGGCATCGCCACTTGGTTTTTGGAGGATCAGTGAGCGGCGGCAGGAGACAATATGTGTGATAGTTTTCATCACAGCTGTCACACTGCAGGAGTTTCTCATCGTCATCTCCCCGGCCGCACATCCGACAGATAAAAGAATCCACCTTTGGAAGCAAGAAACAAGGAAAACAATTATCATTTCATTAGATCAGAACAAATGAAAAGTGCAACAACTCCTGGACTTACACACTGAGGGTTGGTAATGTTTCGTCTGAGTCTCATGGTCATTTTGGATCCATCATCCTCTCCGTATTCTGACTTTACTTCTTCCTTCTTTACTTCCGTTTTGACTGTAACAGTCAGAGGAGGAAGCTGCGGGTTGGATGAACCCTCATCAGTTTGCTTTTCTTCTGGGTCTACATGCTCAGGTTTGATGGGAGTGTCACCAGAAGCATCGTCAGAAGCAGGAGGTGTGGCGTCCTTGATGGTAACAGTCTGAGGCAGATCATCTGAAAGGAAGAGAGAAAAAGAAAAACATCTTCAACTCTGCTTGTCACAAACTCTGGAGGGTTTCAATTATTAAAGAAAGTTATGATTTAAATCAGAAAACTATTCTTTTTTTGGCTAAAATAGGTTGGATACACATTTCTAAGTAAGACTAAAAAGATTTGAGTCACTTGAGTGAACTGACTACTCACAACCGAATGCAGCAGTATCATGAGTAAACTGAGGTAAAACCTTAAAAAAACCAATTGTATAAGAGTAGTATGCACACAATATTTACACACTGATCTGCAACATGTTTTAATGAGGAAATATAAATGCATTTTAGCATTAATAACAGCTTTTTAGAATAACAATTATCACAATTTCACCAAATATTAAGGTTATGGGAGACCATCTGCCATAGCCTGAGATTTCAGCGCCAGATCAGAATAAAACCAGAAGCTTTTAAGAGATTATAAACAGCATCAAAGCTTATTGATCATGAAAACGTTGTACAATAATGAAAACAACTTGGCTTTATATGATAGATATGTCTTTAAAAAGGTTTCTAATAAATTAAACTGATGTTTTATAGTTTATCTGCACAAAAATATGAAGGAAATGGACGAATGCTTTTGTCAACAAAACCAAGATGGAAAGAATTTCCACCCAGCATATAATATCCAATTACTCAATGCATTTAAGGTTTATTTAATAAAATATTTAAACAGTAAACTATGCAGCAAGGTATATAAATATTTTGGAACCAAATGAAGTGTAATAAAATAAAATATTAAAGTTTGACATAAGTCAGATCACATAAGACAACGATCCAAGATGCAGCTGGTTAGGAGAATCTCACCAGCTGTGTCTTCATTACCAGTGTGTGCAAAGATTTGTCAATATCGCACTAATATCAAGAAGACGTTAACATTTTAATTATAATTTTTTAAAAATTAAAATGATGTCTAATTTAAAATTTGTCATTATTTTTTTAATTAATACTGATCCAAAAATTTCTGATTTTTTCTAACAAACATTTTATGATTAATGCGAGAAACTGAGTTTTTCTAGCAAATGTTTGACAATCCAGCTGTTGATCATGTGACACGTGTCAAGCAAAAAAAAAAAAAAGCGCTTATATTGCAGTTTTGCAAAATGCAATCATTTCTTTACAGCTGAAAAACCACCTCATCCTAGCGCAAAAACGTTAGTTTTTTCAAAATTGCAATGCTTCCATTAACCCGAATCATTTTCGTAATTCCAATTTGAGCAAAAATATGATAAATGGAAACTGAGCTCCTTGTAACATGAGAAATAACACTAAATTCACCTTTTTTCTTGAAGCCTTTGTCCCTTGCTACAAGTCCAAGTCCCATCATCTTTGGTCCGGCTCCGTAGATCTGCAGCTTCTTCAGCTCGGGGTTCTTCTCTATGTCTTCCTCTGTTGGTTCCGGCTGCGAATAAAACGACACTTTCATTATGAAGCCACGGACGGACAGCAGCAGCTACTTCACCAAACACACAAGCAAAGCAACAGCCGAGTGATGACCGAGTGCAGAACAAAGTAAACGTACTAAATGCATCACAAGAAAGGATTAGGGATTCCAAGGAAGGAAATGTTAACCTTTAACCCAGTGGCAACTAAAAGGACAGGAGCATCCGTCACTAGAAAACAAACCCACCAACAGACGCAACCAGTCAAGGTGAGGAGGAAGTTTCAACATCCACCATATCTTTGCATTCTGTGTTAGTATATAGATTAAATATTAAAACGTGTAAATAATAAAGTATTTAGAAGATGTTTAAAAATACAGTTAAAAAAAGGCTTGAGATGTACATGTTTACACTTTAAGAGAAAAATAATACTTGCCAAGAGTCAACCCTGCCTACTATTATTTTCACCAAAAAAATCTCAGAAATTTTCTAGAAGAAATTAAGAAATTTAAATTTGCTAGAAAAACTATTTTTTTCAGGAAAAAAAGAAATTAATCAGTATAAATTTTAAACATTCATTTAAATAAGTTTATTTTCTTAATTTTTTTTATAATGATAAAATGTTTTATCAACTTAAAATATGCATATTAAAAAAATTAAATCTGTATTTAAAAAATTATTTAAAAAAATTATTAGAATTTAAATTTTTTAATTAATTTTTACAAAATTATAATTTTTATTAATCTAAAAATTTGTGCATTAAAAAAAAAAGCAGTATTTAAAAACAATAGTACTTGCTCAGTCAACCCTTTTAGTATTTTTATACCAAATCTTTGAAAAAAACAAAAACACAAAAACAACAGTCAGTGTGACAATATTCTGAACTGTCCTCATGTCACCAACGTTTTCCTCTTACCTGCACTGAACTGAATCCTGCTATTTATGTAGTTTAAAGAAAATCATTTAAAGTTATCAAAAATTTAAAAACCTAACAGGCTCAGGTTTAAATCTGCAAAGAGTCAAAACACATTTTAAAAAGTTAAAACCCAACAAACCCTGTCATCATTTTGAACCGGTTTCACAACTAAAACTGACCCACTGAAATAAACGCTGGGTGCAAATTTCAAAACTATTGCGTGGTAAGACTTTCACAATAAAAGCCTTTCACAATACTTTGAGATGTTGTTAAAGTGCAATCAATGACAAAAAAGGAAAAAGAAAAAGAAACATATAATGGCCTAAAAGATGCTGTTCCACAATGTTTCTTGTTCCAAAATGGTTGAATCAAAACCACCTTGAAGCAGCTGCAGGTAGAGATGCATCAAGCAGAAACTCAGGAAGAAAAAGACTGATTTGTTCAAAACTCAAAACAACAAGATTCAATTTACTTTTACTGACGAGGAAATAAACCAAACCCAACTGCTAAAGGGACTCTTCGTTGTGGTTGTTACTCAGAGCAGAAGATGCAGGTCGTTCTTTTTATTTTCAGAGAGGTGATTGAATTCAGACAAAGCAAAAAAATATATATTTTAAGCTATTTATTTAATGTTTATTCTTAGAACTTTTGTTGTTTTAAGCTGTTACAACTTGATGTCATTTTAAATGTGCTTCATAAATATGTTAACCTTCTAAAAGAAGTGAGACTTTCAGGGGTAAAGAGGAAAATTCACAATTTCAAACTGTCCATCACTGATCAAGTTGGATTTCAAAATATTAGCAGCCTTTTGGAAGACTCACATTTAAAAGGTACAAATTTTAAAATAAAATAATAAAAAGCCAATTATTTTTATTTTTGATCTATAATGAAAACTACAATTCTGCTTTATGGCGACCACTTTCTCGCACATGGTGTGACGTCACCTCTCGGGCCAATGTACCTACTTAATGCACATTCTGAACAGAAATACTGTAACACTATAAGTGATATTTAGACACCATTATGGTTATTTAGACACTATTAGCATTACTTAGACACTATAAGTGTTATTTAGAATTTAATTCAACTTTATTGTCATTGCACATGTCAAGTACAAAGCAACCAAATGCAGTTTGCATCCATCCAGAAGTGCTTAACAGAATAAAAAATATATTACAAATGTACATTGAAGTTTTTTCTTTTTTATATATAACAAAAGTATACTATTTAAACCCTTTTAATGCTAATAGTGTCTAAATAACACTCATAAATAACACTATGAGTTCCATCTCTGAATCAGAATCTGATAAAAAAAAATTTTTAAAAAGCAACAGTGGTAGGTGAAAATGTTTTAAATTGGTGATTAGGAATTTGCCACAAATCTGATCGGTGCATCTCTAGGTGCAAGTCCTTCAGTCATGCAGCAGCAACTCTGTCGTTCCTCCAATTTTGCTTCATACGTTCTACTACTATTAACAGTTTTGTAAGCGAAAGCAGAAAAAGCAAAATAAAATTTGTATGATGATGTAGGACAAACTCACAGAAATGTTAGCTTTATCTACAAACGAGCAAAAACAGAAGCAAATTTCACCAGTTTGACTATTTTTTGTCACAAATTGTACTCTGCAATTAATTAAACAAGTATTTTTAAAAGGTCTAAGTATAGGTCCTCAAATGAGAACCCATGCAGCCACAGTGTTAGCATCTGAAGTGACAGCAGAGCAAGCCGAACCAAAGGAAGTGGAGAAAATTAGGACATGGACAGCTCAGCAAGTAAGCATTTAAAGGCAAGCATTAGTAAAGAGAGTATGGGTGAAAGAAAGAGAGCAAAGCCAGTCAAAAATGCCCTGGAAGAGTTAGTTTTTTATAGCAGTTTCAATGCTTTTATAGACGTATAAAAGGCTAAAAAGGATACAGGGACAGCTGGCAATATCTGTAAAAAACTGCAATACATCTCTACACAATAAGGCTAAAACTGATAAAAGCAATTTTAATAATTACTGCTTTTTGTGCTGAAACGACACAGCAGAGGAGTGATTGCATGGTAATGAAAATGTTTTAGTACTTAAAAACAAGTGAGACTTTTTTTTTTTTTTTTTTTGAGGTATGGTGGGTTAGGGACAGCAAAAGGAAGGAAGAGGGGGCGGAAAGTGAGCTCTTATGCTCAGGGGGGCAGTACCGCAGAGATGAGTTGAGAGCCAGTGGTGAGAGGATGGGGGGCCAGATCCTCTGGACCCTGCAAGGGGAGACAATAACAGCAACAATAAACTAAGACACGGAAAATGGAAAGCGGCAGGGAGTAAAGTGTGGAAAAGTTGAGCCAGAATAAAACATCTCTCAACATCTGCACATTATATTCCTTTACCAGAACGTTCTGGAGAGAGTTGCCTCATTTAAAGTGTTTTGTCTGTTCATTTGCAGTCTTGACAGATTAAAATGTTTCAAGGCCACCGAAGGTCGGGTTTTGTTTTTAGAAAATGTAAAAATCAGTTCTAAATGTCAATTTGATACGATCAAATTCCTCTTTGTAGAAGCAAATAAATAAATAAACAGCTGCATCCAGATATTTATTTTAAATGAGGCAGCTTTGAAGACAAAAATCTAAATTTTTGGAAAGTCTTAAGTTCTGCAATTAAATGCTTACTTACAATGTTGCTTTTCATGCACACCAAGTTAAAACAGTATGCCAGCATGAAGAAGATTAATCTGAGGATGTGGAAACTAATTTGTTGGGTCCAAACCTTTGAATCTGTCCAGTCCAGCTGAGTATTTTCAACTTCACAGCTTCACTAGCAAGTTTTATAATCAGGACAAAGACCCAGTTTAACAGGAGATATTTTATCTGAAATATTTAATCGTCATCAGGGGAAGATTGATGCCCACATTGTGCTTTAACTCAGGAAGAGTTCAGAAATCAATATTTGGTGGAATAACCAGGAGGTTTTCAATGGGGTTCACTGCAGAAGCCTCTTCATTTTTTTCCAGGAGTATATTTACAGATTATCTGCAAAGTTTACGTTGAAACCACTTTACAGCCAAATCAAGAATCTTAATACAGCGGTAATTAAAGCAAGTATTGGACCTTTTGGCAGTGTGGGGAGAAGTTTTGTCCTGCTGGGAAAAAAATGGACATTGTGGCAGAAGAGAGAAGCAAAAAGTGTTTTAGAGTTTCCAGCTGCACCTTCATCTGCAAACGACATGGATCCTAAATAATCGCTAACTGTGTCAGGCTGGACTTCAAGCAGCCGGGCTCTAAACTAAATGTTTCTAAACTAAATGCACGAGAGGATTTCTGCACCATTGGGCAACAATCTGTTCTCCCTTTGAGATGCTTCTGGCGTCGTCTCTGGTTCGAGAGTGGCTCAATGCAAAGAATGAAACGGTTGCAGTGAACTTTTTCTGACCAAACTTTTCTTCCTTTCACTCAAATTTCCATCAGTGTGTCTGGAAAATGCCTCTCTGATCAGCCAGCTTCTTTAGCATTTGTGGCATGGCTGTTTATATGACAACTGCAATGTTTACCCCAGTGTATTAAAAGTCTGGCGGGCCACCAGGCTTTCCTTGTGCCCCCTCCAGGCTACACGATGGGCTGCTGGATGACTGACTGCCGAGAGCTCCAACCACCAGGCTTAGCAAATTTTCTGGGGGAAACCTTGAACTGTGCAGTCTGCACTCTTTTCTTCTTCTTTTTTTTTTAAATAAAACATTTTTGTTTCAATTGTTCAAATAGAATAGGGTTGTTATTTGAAGTTGAAGTCAAAGTTAACAAAAATATACAAACTTTTTTGACTGATTTTGGTTCTTAGGTGAACCAAAATATTCAACCACATCACATTATTGCAGTTTTACGAGTTGAATTTTTTTTTATTCAATGTCAAATAATTTTTTGAAGACTTTGAATTTATGAGTTACAAGATCATTTGATTTCCCTTTCAGTAATGTACTTTGAAATTAAGGGAATATTAATAAATGATTAGTTAATCTAGTGAACAAAAACTTTATTTAGAACAGAATTGCTGAAAAAGTGCTTAAAGAGAATTTCAACATTAAATAGGGGAAAATCTAATTTATAAGAGGCTTAAAGGGCTAAATTTCATTTCACTCAAGCTAATTTTCTTATGAAAAATTATTTCAGACTTGAAAGCTTTTGTAGCATTTAACTATGTAATCTTTTCTACTGACAGTCTGCTGCTATGTAATGTTTTATAAATGTTTTGTGCTTTTTCAGTGTTTCTAATCAAAATGTATAAGAACGAGTCACAAACGCACTACTGTTAAGTTGGAGATTCATCATCAAAATTAATACAAATACATCTGGCATACTCCATGTAAATCCAAACGAGTTTGTATATAACAACATTTTGATTATGTTTATTCTAATTTAATGTATGCACCGGTTTGTAACAATGACAATTCAGTCTAATTTCTGGCTGCTTTAATAAACAAAAAGGCTGCATACAACTGAAAGCAGAATGTCTGGATATTATGGTCAAACTCAGACAGATGCAGTGATATTTTACGAGAGAATAACCCATTAACTGCATGAACATTACATGTTTTTTTGGGATATAGTCATCTTCACACACTGTCCTGCATCTATCGCTTTTAATTCAGTTTGCAAAATATACCAACAAAAATGAGAAAAATGTCAAAGTAAATGAAGAGAAGCATAAATATGCATGTAAAAATAGGAATGTTATAACCAGATGTAGCCTGACCCAGAAGCTGTGTGTGCAATACAAACCAACAGAGTAAAACACATTTTCACATCATGCAGCTTGTAAAAATAACTTCCTTTTTGTATATTTGGATGAGAAAGCATCAAAGGAAAGCATAAGAATGTGAGCAGAGAACAAAATACCCCAGAAGCACAAAGCAATAACGGCAGAATTAAGCAAAGCAGCAGGATGGAAAGCAAGCTGGAATCCGCTCTGAGTGCACCGAATCGTTTTCTGGACACAAACATTCGTCTGTTGCCACACAGTTCACTGGAAAAAACTCACGTTAAAACACAGGAAACACACCTGACGTTCATAATAAAACCACAGAGTTTATTCATTTGGCTGATGATCAAACATCAGTTCATAAAAACTAAAGAGCAAGTGCAGTGTTCAGTCTTATGGTGTGATATTGTATTGGAAAATCAGTTTTAATCCAAAGTTCTTCAACCTGTCAGATATAAAGAAACGCTTTAAAATAGTCTAATTTTTAAAAGCTGTAGAAAAGGGAAAATAGATCCCAAATGTTTCCTGGAAGACCAGAAAGATAAAGATTGGAGAAAAAAAATCACTATACTTATGGTGCGCGTTTCTGTCTGGATTCCAGAAGAAAACATGAGAAAAGAAAAATAACATTTAAAAGATGATGGGCTTACAACATTTTCTGAGTCGACTAAGATTTTTCTGATCAGAATTTGATTTTTGGTCGACTCCTAATTCCACTTCTGACCGAGTAGAGAGCAGATTAACAGCAACAATCATTCATTTAATGTTTTTTTTTCTTTTTCTTTTTCCTTAAGAACAGGCCTGTTACAATAAGCAGTAAATCAATTAATCACATGATAAATTAAGTTAAACTGAATAGTTTCCATTTGAATGACTTGTCATTTTTCTCTTTTTCTACAAAAAACTGGATGATAAAATTCTTCAGTCTCAACTATTCATTTTGTTTGAAGGACATTTTTGTTTACAGAAACTTCAGTTTCCATTTTATTGGTTGTTTCTGTTTTTATTAATTAATTTTTAATATTTAAATAACTTCCAGTTCCCCAAATGTCAATTGTTCATAAGAATGTAAGGTTTATTAATGCAATTTATTATGCAATTACCATTATGTAACTTAGGAATGCACCGATATGAACATTTGGGCCAACGTCAATATCCGATATTAATATTGCTGTTATGGCGATAACCGATGTTTATTGGTATTATGTATTTTTCAGTACCGTTTTGACACCTTCGGGGGGAAAAAACAACCAGAAATGGATAAAATTAAATACTGATTGCTCATATCAGCACAGTGTTTTTTTGTTTTTTTTTACAATATTGCTGTTTAGCGCAACAATTGCTGAGACAATTTATTGTCCAGCAAAATCTACAATAACGACAGGCCTACTTAAGAACACAGACCTTCGAAATGATTGCCTTGCTGTGATCAGGACATACATAAAAAAAAAAATAAATCAAATATGTGCACATGTGATTTCCTCAAAATGAATCCACATATTGCCACAGCGTGAGCCATCCTGGTTGAAAAACGCTATGCAGCTGAGCAGCAGAGGTGGACAGCATGCTCGGCGCTGAGCTTCATGAAGAGCAGATCCAGGCGGCCGCCATGCGCAGCGAGCATGAGAGGCTTCAGCTTCCAATGCAACACAATGACGACTCAGATGGAGCTAAAAGCTGAAGTCATGACACTGGATTCAAATGTGGATGGCTGTTCACAAGACGATGAAACTAAAAGCTGACTGAACTTTGACCTGGCAGCACAAATTTTACCTGAACGGTTCTAACTTGTGTGCATGTTTCTCATTCATGGTGTTTATTCCTGCCCAGAAAGTAGTTTAACTTTTTCATATACAGAACCTGGAGGAAAAAAAGAAACTAGGGACTGTTATGAATATATGGGATCATATGGGCATGTATAATGAGTTTCTGTTTCTGGGGTTCATACTGCATGTAGAATGTTTTTCGTAGCCACCATGCTAGCTGCTAGCCTCAGTGCTAGCATTACTTTTTAAGTTAGCTTTAGCTTTTTAGCTTTTACATGGATTTTTTTTCCCCAGTGTTCATGGACTTTGTTACTGTAGGTCAACATGCAGGTGCTAGCCTAGATCCGATCATTAGTTTTTAGATAGTTTTACTCTATTAGCTTATTTAAGCTTATAAACTGTTGTGACCTTCAAATTTAGCTTTTCTGCACCAATTTCTAATACAGCTTGGGTGGGATTTTTGCTTTTTTACCAAAAACATTGAGCATACAGCATTCACACTGCATTTTCACAGGAAATGCACATTTTCTAGTTATTTTTGTTGAACAATAAGCTATGCTTCTACTCTCTCCTTTTTGATTATGTCAGCTATTTATTTCCTGGTTTTGGTGTTTTATAGTATTGTTTCCTTAAAATTAATTTGTTATTTTGAGGTGTATGATATTATGCAACAAGCTAGGTATCATTTACATATTCCAAATGAATTTTTAAAAAGTTCACATCCTACCTTTTCAAATTTTTATCATTTTACATTAATTTCTGATGCATTTTACTGCAATTTTATGTAACAGACCAACATGAATAATAAATAAAAGCAAAGTGACATCTTCACAGATAAGAGTCTAAAAACAGAGCTTTGCATTTGTATCCCAGCCTCCTCAGTAAATACTTTACAGATTCACATTTTGCTGTTATTCCAGCAGGACTGTGATATTCATCTCCAGCCATCGTTTCATCAGATCCAACTTCCCTGTCGTTTCCTCCACAGAGTACTTTGTATATAAACAAAAAGAGTTTATTTTGGTCTCATCTGTACGGAAGAGGATTAGGGCCACCGAAAGAAAAAAAATAAAAATAATGACTTTATAAGTCAGAACTCTGACAAAAATATCTTCTCTTTTAAAAAAAAAATAAAGATTGAAACAATAAAACGCAGCACCTCTTGGGATTCTTGGATGTCGTCCAGAAGAAACGGTGAGAAGAAGGAGAGTCGCATCAAGATCCTTCAAGTTTTTTTAACAAGTAAGGAGGAAATTTTTATATTTCGTTTTAACAACAAACTCTCTTGTTATAACGAGATATCACTCCTGGAAGTTAAACTCTTTTGTAATACAAGCATCGGAGTAAAATGAGTTGAATACAAATGTCTGCCGCACAATTTAACTACATTTGTAAAAAATTATAATTTATATTTTTTCTTATCCTTTATAGTTATATACAGCAGTCTTGGTTTATCACAAGACCTCAAATCAAAAAAAAAAAAAAAATCTATAGAATTATTAAGCTTTCTCGTATTAATGTGAAAAAACAGGGGGGAAAAAACTGGAACGTTTTGTAAGGTGCTGAAAAGGTGAGTTTTTTTAGAATTAGACTTGCATTCATTTTCTCAAAATTTTCTCTAAATTCTTTAGTCATAACTAAAAGTGGCAAAACTACCCAATTACTCATTGAGCACAAGAACTGTAAATACAAAGAGATTCCCAGATGGCATAAAAACAAGATTCTTATTGACTCAACAGTCAATAAAACATTCATATATGTTTGACTATATGAACAAACTTAAGTTGTAGCTTGCAAGGTGAAAAACATAGACAATAAAAGCAAACAGATGGATTTGAATTGTGTTGAGTGATGGATCATCGCTGGTAAACTTCATGATTTTCTCTAATTTGCTTCATATTAAAACAATCAATAAGAAAAAAGGTGTAGTTGGATAGTGTGCATCAAAAATAATTTTCCACGAAGCATTACTGGTTTCTGGTTTATGTAGGCATAAAAAATAAGCATCAGCGTGTGACTCACGTCAGGCTGGCAACGGTTTGCTCTGCGTCCGTAGCCGTTCATCTTGGACGGCGGCACAGACTGTCGCAGCGGGATGGAGTGAGGCTTGTACTCCTTATCCACATCTTCTCCATCATAGTGCTTTGGCTTGCAATGCTTCAAATCGAACAAAAATTAACAGTCTTAGTTCAAAATGGAGATTATTTATTAACACAATAACCTACCTCTTTAAATTTTTTATTTATTGCAATTTAATTTTTTAAAAATGGCAAAATACAACTTAAGAGTGGAGTAATACCGTCAGGCTGGCGCCAGACTGGAACATTTCGAATGGATAGACAATCCTCTCATAATGTGAGCGCAGCAAAGACCCGATGTTCTTCCCTGGAGGGTAGCCGAGCCGCTGCGCTATACGAGCCCATCGTCGTTCCTTACAGATCAGCTCAAAGCCTCCTTCATCTGCCACAATCTGAGGAAAAATGAAAAAGTACACTGTTTAAATCCTCTAAAAAAAACAAACAGCTGACATTCCTGAGCGAATGTTGGTTTGCTCACTTTTGACAAACTGTACAGATCCAGAATGCGCCTTTCGATATGTGGGATTTTTAAAGAAGAACCTTGAATTTCCCAAAATCTGGCAATGCGGTCCAAATAGTTGAGCTTCACTCTGGTCTCAGCCTAAAACGAGAACACAACGGTCCCAAATGAAGTCCCAAATGCGATACTGGCTGAACAGATGCAGCATGATGCATAGCTGCAGAACATTTAGTGCTGTATGAAATTAAATTGAGACACATTAACAACCATCTGCTTCAAAATGCGTCTGGAAAACATAGCAAATTTTTATTGGACAAAGTTAAGAGTGAGGACAAGCCTTACCTCCAATTCGTTTAACCTCTGGATGCGAGGAGTAAAGTGAAAGCTTTCCAACTCCACTGAAAACGGAGGCTGCCAGTCCTGAGTGAGAGCAAAGAAATTCATACTTTAACTTGTGAATTATCCTGCAAAGTTGTGCTTAGATTGAGCTTAATTCCTGCGTAGATGTGGCTTTCCAGCTAATGTTATTGATTAAAAACACTTATCTAGAGTAAAATCACATCTTACTGTAGACTAATTACAAATTTCTAGGAATTTGCTAAAAAATGTCAGATCTCCCCTGACATCTGACAGGGGACATAAATTCATTTATGAATTTATGAATGCATAAATTCACTATTTGTGAATTCATAAATTCACAAATAGTTGCATACACCGAATTAAAAAAAAAAGACATAAGCCTTTTTTTCTTGGCTGTCTGAAGTTACATCCGACCAAACGTCTCTTGTTTTAAGTCAGAAAAGATTTTGATCATTCAAACTATTTACTAAACAATAACGAGAAAAAGATAAGTCAGATTTCTTTTTCTTCATTTACATGCAGAGTGATTAATATCTCTTTAAGCAATGAGAGAAAGCCCATATGATGAGCTCATGGTTCTCTCCATGAAAAGCTCACTAAACTGTCTACATCAAGATGAGACATGTTGAAGGGAAGGTCAGGGTTCTTTTAACATTTTTAAAGGCAAAAAAATGCAAAACATCCAGTTTCTGCAACGTAACTTAGACGTAAGCAGGTAGTTACCGGCGGAGGTCGGATTTTGCAGATTCCAGACTTCTCTGCAATTGGACGTATCTTGGCAATGTAGCCCAGGGGATCCAGGAACTCCTCCCATGACGGCTCAAAAACGGGACACTCCGGAGGGGGGATGAACTCTTCCACTTCCATTTCCCTGACAACAGGAAAAGCACAAAAAAAAACAAGTCAAACAACTTTGCACACAAACAAATGGGTATAATATTATCAATATTTCCGTTTGTTGAATCGGTGCAGCTATTTGTAGCCAAAATGTTACATTTCTGAGCAGCCAAAACATGTTTTCATTACCTGACGGATATTACAACAAATCCTTCCACTGACAGGAAAACAAAACAAATTAGAATAAAGGATATAATAAAATTAAAATTTAAAACTTCAATTAAAGTTTCTTCAAACAATACCTAATATGTTTAGTCTTTCAAAATCACTACTTCCTTATTTTACTACTAGCTTGATGGTTCCTTCAAATATTTCACATTTTCCAATTAAATTATTTTCACAGGACAGCAGTTTCTACAATCTTTGATTCTCTATTGATGGAAAAACCCCAGGATGCAATTTATTGTCCAAGAAATCCCCTCCCCCATCATCAGACACAACAAAACAAACCCCAGCACATGAGGGGCCAGTAAGGACTCAAGTTACACCTTTTTAGTCCAATTTCAAACATTATCTAACAGCATAACAACAGTTACATGAGCTGACAGCAAACATTTGCATAACAGTGGCCTTTCTTATCTACTTAACACATGGAAACATCTGCCAGCCATTTTTTCTGTTTATATATTTACATACGTCCCATCTAATTCTGGCTATGTTTAGCTGACTGAAGGTGGTTATATGTACAAACCAACCGTAATGTTTGGCTTTATTTCTTTTAGACAAAATAAGAAAGAGTGATCACAGCAATCCTTAGGCCTATTTCAGCAAATCCAAACAGAAGACAAATGAGTGCTACCAATCACCAAACATTAAGATACGCTGTAAACAAAACCTTAAACTAATCAGTTTTACTCCACAACAATAAGCAAAAAAGGGCAAATGTTCAGCAGATGACAGAATTTGTTGATTAATGTGAGAAGACAGTAACAATCACACCGAGTTTGGAAGCAGGTTTGGATCCTTTTCGGGAATATTCACGAAAATAATCTTAAAATGAACTCAATTTGATGTTAGCGTTTCAATGAGAGTCAATTATATTTTTCACGGGCCTTCAGGCAAACAATGGCGTTGACTCAATGAACCCTGATGCATTAAAAGGCCAGAAAGGCATCTCCACTTATAAGTGGGCAGGGCTTGGTTCACAATTCTATCATAAAACATCAATATTAAACCAAAAATGACACATAGCTCCACTTTAATGTCGATACAAACCAGCTTCTTTATTTTATCCCTTTAGCTGACAGTGTTAGCAAGTAAACTTGTGAGAACTGACGTAAAACACTAAGCTTACCTTTAGCGACAGCCGTTAAACACGGTTAGCATTAAAAAACAAACGCCGTGAAGCTAAATTATCTGTCACTCATCTGCTCCTGCTGATAACAATGACCCGAGTTAACGTCCATTATCCAGCAACGAGAGGCCATAACACCACTAACAGCTTGGGTTAGCGTCAAGGCCTCCAAATTTTCCTAGCAGCACCGTCCCACTGCCTCCCACTGGTGGAGATAACTAGCATCCGTTTGCTAACGTTAACTGGGTGGCTTGAAGGAGTCAACAATGTAACCGCAGACCTGCTAACCCTTGACTATACAGCGCTGGTCATGTCGACTATAAAGTAGTTTTCATGAACAAAAATCCAGTTATATATCCAGTCCGTTATAGTACAAGTGTCTAGCTGAATTCTTGTGACTGACCCGAAGACACCTCGATGTCCCGGGGTATGATAAAGACTGTGGCCGCACTCCTTCCTCTGTTGGTGGTTAGCTAACCAGCTGTGCTCGGTCCTGTTCTGTTGGCTAGCAAAGTTGACCCGTTTTCAGCTTCGGTTCTCCATACACACCGCTCTGCCAACCGCACGGGCTTAATGTATGAGTGGCTGATGTTCGTTTAATACTAAACGAGAATCTCAAACTTTCTCAATTACTGTCGTGATAAATCATTTTCCGATCAACATCATCACTCTCTTCAGGCCATCCTGTGCATCTTAACGAGACGCCATCTTAGCTTTTTCTCATGACCGAAGTACAACCTCAAATATGCGCACGCCGCCTCCCACGTTTTCTTCCTGAAAGTAGTGCGCACATACTCAAACATGCCATGCAATTACAATGGCACTGTTGTGTGAGAAAGTAGGTCAAATTTATTTAATGTCTTTTTGCGGAAATTAAGATATCGACATCACATATTACACTTGTATTAAAAAATAGCAGTATAAGTATTTCAAACAGCCCGTGTTATAACACTTTGAATGCTTTTACAGAATAATGAGGAAGGGTTTACACTGAAAAAAACACACCAAATTTACCAAGTATGATATTTTTGATCTAGTTTCTAGTGTGAATATCGTAACACACCTGAAATAAGACAAATTAACTTTACAAGTGACATTTCTGCAAAAATTAGGAGCTTGATTTAAGTAAATAAATCATTAATATTGATGAAAAAGTACTATTATTTCACTTATTGCAAGGCAAAACTGTTTGCCAATGGAAGCAAACAGTTTTTCCCAATTATAAAGAATTCTTGAGTTTAAAAAAGTTACTTGCAAGTTAGTTTTGCCTTATTTTCAGTGTATTATAATATATGCACTAGAAACTAGACTAGACCAATAATACTTGGTAAGATTTCATGTTTTTGCAGTGTAAGTATAATCCAGCCTTCATAACTTTTCAAAAATAAACAAATAAGCAAAGAAATATGAAAAAATATCATAGAATTCATAATAAAAACAATGTTTCAACTGATTTAAAATGATGAGTTTATTATTTGTAACTTTTTATATATAATAATTTTCTAAGAAGAAAATATGTTTAAAAAAATTTTACATTTTAACTCATCAAGATTGATTTCCATGTTTGGTTGGAGAAGCAGAATTCAGTTTTTATGCACCACAAATCTGCAACAAACTTCCAGAAAACTGCAAAACATCTGAAACAATTAATTTAAATCAATGTCAAGAACTCACTTATTTAGAGTTACCTTTGACTAATAATGACTGGAATACTGATTAATATTTTTTATGATGGCATTTGACAAAATATAATGCTTGTTTAATAATTGGTATTATTGCTCAAATGTTCTGTACAAAGAAACTTCACTTTATTTGACTTAAAATGTGGACAAGTATTTATTTAATCAAGTGTTAGCTCATCTAAGAAAACATAAAACAAATTGCATCTATTTAATATAAATATTTAAATTTATATTTAAATTGTTATATGTATATTATTATGTACAACATATTAAAATTATTGATTTATTCATAAGATTGTGTCACATTTTGGCCCTCGATAGTTTTGAACACCTCTGGCAACAGTTTAGAAATTAAACTAATCCATAAAGTAATCAATAGTTACAGCTTACAAACAAATAGTTGGAAATAAACCAATGAAATTGTTTAAAGAAACATGGATGATTTGCTTAATTTTGATTGGTACTGTACATTTGATCATTATTTTTAATAGCTAAAAGTTTGACTGGACAGATTTGTTCTAAATTTCCTATAATTCAGATCAACAAAGTAACATTTCTGTTAAAATGCATCATAACTCACACTTCATAAAAATATTTCATGTCACTTTTTCTGAACTAAAAAGTTCTGAAAGTGAAAATAAATCACACCCACACACACTTGTTACTTCACTGCAAGGACACTTTAATTTATCAGAAGCAATAAATATTCACATCTCAGTTCTCTATTCTTCCATTACATGTAAAACATACACAAAAAAAGAAAATCATGTTCAAAAATAATATCAATAAGTGCACTGACATATTAACATTTCCCAGGCCTTGAATGTATAATCGCTGTAACTCATTCTCGCTCTGGCAGTATGAAACAATAAGAAAAGAAGAAAAGAGGTCAATAATCCTTTTGGACAACATTTCCTGTCCCCGTCTTTGCTTTAAATGTGCATACCTAGTGGGACTCACATGCACGCACCTGAATACAGAATGGGAGCAGTTCATCCCATAATTATAAGAAGCCTATGTATAGTTTAATATGTACATTCATGTTTATATAGTACAATCTATTCAAGAAGTGCAGATATATTCATGCAGGAATAGTTAAAAAGGACACAATAAAAAGAATAGCCAACAAAAACTTTCCATTTAACATTCTCAAAACTTTCTTAAAATCCCTTTTTAAAAGTTAAAATCTTCTTCAAGTTTCAGCATCTTACTGACATTTAATATTGTCCTCTATGATTTATTCTCTTTTGGATCAAAAAAATATGTAATTTTGGTAATAAATGGCACTGAAGATGAACTACATCAGTGCTCAATTTGATCTTGAAGAATGCAGTAGCAAAAAGGGGGTAACACTTACATATAGCCCACAAGAAAATTAATAAATAACAAAACAAACAAAAAAAATACGGGAAATAAAGTATGTACCTGCAGGCTATTTTACATTCTTAACTATAGTAGTGATTTCACACAAGAAGCCTTCAGCGACATGCTGAGGCATCAGAAAATATAATATTTTGATTTTCAAAGTGACAGAAGAGGGATGATTAGGAGAAGGCCATTTCTGGCTTAAGACCTCACATGTGCAAAACCACAAAGCGTGCTTTTCTCAGCACGAGAAAAAAAACACAATAACCAAAATCTGACGTTAGGAAATACAGTTTTAGGCTACGTTCACACTGCAGCCTGAAGTGACCCAAATCCGATCTCTTGTCAAATCGTATTTATTTATTTATTTATTTATTTATTTTTAACACTTTCAAATATATGACGTGTGCGTGATCTCCAGCGTGAACTGCAAACGACCTGAAAGTGTCGTGCATGCGCACTAGAGGGCGCAATAACGTCACACATCGAGAGCGTGCGCAGTGTTTTGCTAACAGCCTTAAAAAAGAAGAATCGCTCACTGTTTGCGGAAGTAAACATGGATGCTAACGGCTGAGCATAGTTTACGATTTTGAAGTTGTTGCCGACCGGAGCAGCATATTAACAACTTAATCCTCATTATGGTCATTATGTTTTTGTTTTTCTTCCTGCTTGGGGCGCAGAATAGTGACGTCTGTCGAGTATCAATGACGTTCAACGATACGGATACGTATCGGATCTCCGAGCGGCCTCGGTGGCATTCGAAAAAAAATCCAATCTGTTTTGTTCAGACTGTCATGAAAAGCTCAGATACAGGTCTTATTAAGGTGCGCGCGCACACACACACACACACACACACACACACACACACACACACACACACACACACACACACACACACACACACACACACAAAATAATAATAAAATAAAAAAATCTGAATTGGGTCACTTCAGGCAGCAGTGTGATCGCATCCTTAGTCAGAGGCTTACACACAGTCATTAAGAGCAAAAATATGTGAATGTTGCACTTCTAATGATTTATTTAAGCTATTCTATTGGGTGAAAATCTTGAGAGGGTTTTAGAAGAATAAATTAAGAAATGTCATTAATGCTGGCATTTTTTAAATTTACTACACAAGACAAGAATTATAAAACAGGCCAAATCTGCTTAATTAACATCTGCTTAAAGTGAAACTTGCAAAGGAACAAGCAAACATTATTTTAACCTGTAGTACCAATTTTTGCTCTGTGTGGTTCAGATAAAATCTACAACTTATTCAAGCTTTTTTTTTCTTATTGTCATCTAAATTATGAGTTGTATAATTATCCCACCTTGGAACAAAATGAGAACAATAAATCAATAAAAACCCCAAATTAATTTGACATTACTGTTTGCAAAACTCTGACCTGAACTGTCAGCTGATTATTGATAATTACATTTCCATTCTTATATTTAGACATCACCCCAATGTAGAGAAATTCATTAAATAAATTTAACTTAAATATCTCTTAATGTTGTTGGTCATGTCATCTAAAAGGCTGATTCTGTTTGGAGGAATCCAAACTTAATTCATTATTTTAACACATATAATACTCAACATTACAGACAGAAAGGAAAAAATATGATAATGTGAAAGAAAACCACATTTCACATACCAGAATACCCTCCAGTAGTTATGGCAAAATGAGAGAATCTGTATGTGCACATACTTTACAAACATTTGCTGATATAATTAATCACTGATCAAAACAATGATCGAACAATATTGATTATACTCAGGTAGAGCAGGTATATCATAATATCAATGAAACAGCAAGAAGGTTCAGAAACACTTAAAATATATTATTGTTTGTATCACTGATTAGATTTCCAAACCCACACAGAAAGTGTTAGCAAGCCCCATGACTCCAGCTGATGTAAGACCAGGAAGGCAGAACAGCGTTAAAAACCTGCGATTGGTTTAAAAGGTTAAGACAGAGCAAATATCTGAGGTCTTCTTCAGAATAAAGAAATGGCCTAAATGGCAAAGAGTAACCAGCAACAAGGGATGGGGACATCATGAAGCCAAGAAAATTATTGCAAAGTCAAGGGAGATTTCTTCTTCTTTTTGTTTTTTCCAACTTTCTTCTCTTTTCAATGCAAAACTGCAACAGGAATGCATTCAGTGGTTCAGTCTCTATTTACAAACCCACTGTGAGCCAGTGGATACAGGAACACTCTGGTTTTCCAGTGTCACATTATAACATCTTGGTACTGTACATGGAAATATTCTCATACATACTCATGACTTCAAACAAGTAAAACCTAAGCATTATAATCAGATATAGATTTAGTTTCATTTAAAATTATATGGCTATAGACTTTTTTTTTGATTGTGTGTGGCAAAAGTAGCAACGTGTGCTCATGTTATATTCTGTGTGCAGTTTTTTCAGGTATGAGCACAAACCGTTTACCGCTAGCAGTGTTCGCTAGCTCCATATGGAGCTAAATTGGGGCCATCAAGTTTGTTCAAAAGAGAAAAAAAACTGAAACTAAAAAAATTGAAGCTGAAAAATTACTTTGAAACTAAAAATAGTCTGAAACTGAAAAAAGTTTGAAACTGAAAAATATTTTGAAATTAAAAAAATGAAGCTGAAAAAAATATTTAGAAATTGAAAAATTATTTAGAACCGAAAAAGAATTGGGACTGGGAAAAAAAACATTATAATAATAAAAAAAAAGATTTGAAACAGAAAAATTATTTTTGAAAAAGAAAACGTAACAAAAAGAAATTAAGATTGAAAAAAAATTAAAACAAAAAAAGATTTGAATCTGAAAATAATATACAGTATACATGATAAAAAGTTAGAAACTTGGAAAAGATTTTGGAAATAAAAAAGATTTAATATTGAAAAAATTGAAAGATTAAAAAAAAATTAAGACTGATAAACAGTTTGAAACTGAAAAAATGTTTTGAAACTAAAAATAGTTCAACACTGAAAAAAATATTTAAAACTGAAAAAAAGATTTGAAACAGGAAAAAACAGTTTTGAAGCTGAAAATAAAGATCTGAAATGTAAAAGAAAGTTAAAATCTACTTTTCAGATTCAAATTTTGTTTTTCAGTTTCAGATTTTTTTTTACTTTGAACAAACCTCAGCTCCGCCTACATATGTGGGAAGCGAAGGTGAAAGTAGCAGAGACGCAGCAGCCTGCGTTTCCTCTTGTCGCCAGCGCTGCTGCTGTTGCTCTCGGTCCGGGCGGACTTGCTCCGGGTCCGGGACCTGCCCGCCTCCTCGTATCTGTCCTCGAAGCGGTGGCCTCTGGAGCTCCACGTCCGGCTCACACCACGGTGCTTATCCGGTTGATAGGTTTGGATTTGGAGCTGCCCACCGTACCTGTCGATCCAGCCCCGGTCACCTGCGGCCCCTGCTGAGGCTGCCCTGGGTGCTGGGGGGGGTGAGGGGAGAGAGGTGTAAGAGGGGTAAGGGGGGACGAAGGGGGGGGTAAAGGGGAGTGTGGTGGGGGAGGGGGGATAGAGGAGAGAGGAGGGTACTGGGGCAGAAAAGGGGCGGCGGAGGCTGCGTGATGCGCACTGACGGAGGCAGACGGTAGGTTGTGGGGTAGCGTGCCGAATATAAAGTGTGTTTGATGGGTGGAATGGCTGGTTGGGTGCGGCGTTTGTGCGTGCCTGGGGTGGGTTTGGGAGTGTGTGTGGGGGTGGGAAAGAGACAACATTAGAGGGGGTTTGGAACCAGGGCCGCCGGGCCCTCTGGCAGATTGTATGGGCTGCGCGTGGAAGAGGGCGAACTGCTGGCTCTGGGAATGTTGGGAGAGAGGAGAAAGAGGGGGGGGACATCCGACCACCATGTTGGTATAGCGACCCTGAAGCCCATGCTGGGAGAGCTGGGAGAGATGGGCCAGCTGCGGGTGCTGGACGTGCGGTGGCCCAACCGGAGGACGACAGGATAGTGGGCCTCTCTGTAAAGTATGAGGGGGCACACCTTGCAAAGGAGGGGGCGCGGGCTGGACATGGAAGCGATGGTGATGGTAGTAAGGTGGCGGAGGCTGTATTGTGCCCACGTGACAGAACTGTGCGTGCAGTGCCTGAATTTTGGAAGCCCCCCCCTCCAGCTGGCATAGGGATGAAGGGGAGTGAGGAGGGGCTCCTCCAGTAGTCAGTGGGGGTACAGGTGCGGGGTATGGTGGCCCCGGTGGAATAAGGGGCCCTGGTGGTTTGGCGCGTTTGCTGCCGAAGAGTGAACCCAGGAAGGAGCTGCTGTTGTTGCTGCTGTTGCTCCCCCCAGGTCCGCCCCCCACTCCTGCTCTCTCTGCACTGCTGGAGACTCCCCCAACTCCTGTCCCAGCAGTGGTAATTTGCTGCCCCGGCCCACCCCCCACCCCCGATCCGGGGCTCAGGATGGGGCGGTGAGGCCGGAAATCTTCTGTGCCGTAGCAGCCAGGGATCACACCCGGCATTGGATAGCGCTGGTGAGGCTGTGGGCTGCTAATGATGGAGCCCTGGGAACATAAAAACTCATCAGGTTTTAAAAGACACACTGGAGAATTACAATCCCTGCTCCTCCTGACGTCGACACACAAAACATGCTGGGAGCGGATTTATCTGCAAAAAGCCATGCAAAGGGTGTCAGTGTAGAATCACACATACACGTTTAGTCGATATGCACATGCACTCAGACAGCAGAGCAGTGGTTAGGGGAAAATGTAAGCCCTTTAGCTAATCTCAGCTAATCTTTTATAGACTTACTTCCATTGTACTGTCCAGAGAACCAACACTGTTCCTGCGACCACGTTTCCCTGCACCCCACCAGGAAGAATCAGGTTAGCAAAGCGTGAAAGATTGATTTTTTTCTTTATTACAAGAATCCAGTGCCTTGCAAAAATATTTTTATTCTGCTTATTTTTCACATTTTGTCTCTTTAAAACCATAAACCTCATGGCATTTTACTGAGATTTCATATTATAGACCAACATAAAGCATTACAACTGCTAGTCTTTTGCCGTATGTCTGCTAAAGAATAATTGTTCAAGGTTATTCAGATGAATGAGAAGTGTGTGAAAAGAGCAATTCCTACTTCTTGATTTAGGTTTCTTCTCTGACTGGGCGATCCTGACACAATCATATGATTTAGTAATAATAAAACAATACATCTAAATGCAGTAGGGGTGCATCGATTGCAGTTTTTTTAGCAGGTCTTCAATTACCGATCTTTAAAAAGCTTGACCAGCCGATTCCGATTTTGGCCAAAACTAATTTTATTTTGTTTGAAATGTTACTAAATGTAGCAAGAACATCCCTGAATTGGCAACAGTGGATGACTAGTTAACTGGAAACGTGCAGACATGCTCTGATGGGCCGGTCTGTCAGTCAAAACTCTCAGCAGAGACAGCAGAAGAGGATAGTGGTTGATTTTTAGACCTTTGTTGAGGTAAATAAGATTGTTGGAAGGTATCGGGTTCTGATGTAAGTATCGGCCGATTACCAATCTCCCAAAATTAAGGAAATCGGCACAGATAAATTGGCTGGCCGATAAATCAGTGCTGGTTTGGTTGTTGTTTTATAGACCAAGTGGTTATGTTTTAGTATCACGTCACTTTCATCACTCGTGCAGCTGTAGCTGCGTTTCCATTACAAATCTGCGCAAAACTGTCAATATTCCGCTAATGTTGAAAAAATAAAATTTAGCAATTGCGGTGTTTCCACTAAATAACAAATGTGATTAAAATCTCATGCAATAAGTCATTAAATTCATGCCGCTTCATGAGCCTCCAACTACTTCCTGTCGTCTTCTGTCGTAGTAACATCCGTTTGTTGATCACATGACTCGCGTGATGTGAAAAAAGCGTAAAAAAATAAACCAGTTTGATAACTGGTTTAAATAAATTGGTTTATTTAGATAAAGCCGAAAAAGCCACCTCATCCAAAAAACAAATGAGTTTTTTTCAAAATTAGCCTGTTTCCATTAAGCAAACTTGTTTTCTAAATGTCAAATTGAGCAATTATATGGTCACTGCAAATGCAACTTGTGACTTGTTATGTCTTTGATTCAACAGTTACTTTCTTTTTTGCCATTCTGCCATGAAAACCATGTTTGTGGAGCGCTGGAATAATAGTTGTCAATAGGTTCTCCGATCTGAACTGTGAATCTAAGCAGTTCATGCAGAGTTACTACAGCCATGGTCTTGTTGTGATGCTTATTTAACTAATATCCTCCTTGAGTTCATGACCATGTCAAGTTGGGTTTGTAGTTTTACCATATTCTTTGCAGTAAGTTGAACCATTCTCTCTGAGGTTTTCAAACTTTGTTTGTGTTTTGTAGTGAGACAAAATTTGAAAAGCGCAAGAGTTAAAAGGACTTTTGCAAGACAGAGGAACATAGTTTAGCACTAGAAAGAGAGAGCAAGATCAGCCAACCCCAATCAGGAGAGATGATGTTAGAGAAATGGTTTTGACGTTGTCCGAGCGGTGCTGTTGTCTCACCTGTGTCCGAGAGGTCCCTGAGAGATGAGCTGAGCGCTGTGCGCTTCAGACCCTCACCCACTGAGCAGTTGTCATCAAAACTCGTCCTTCCCAAGGTGCCATTCACAACATCGCTCTTCACACCTACACCTCCTCCATCCACGGTGCCCGTCAGCAAGCTGGGCCGCATCACACCTTTCTGTTTCTCCAGTTCCGCTGCAGATTTACATAGAAACAAAGGGGAACATTAAATGAGAGAGAAAAGACACAGAGAAATGAGCTGCATAGCAACAACAACAACAACTTGGGTAAGTTTCCATTCTCATGCTTAGAAACATCGAGAACAATGGCTGTGATAACCAACAAGGACAGTTTAACTAATAGAAATGACCAGCAGATGGGGCACTTACACTCCACTCTGTATTTCTCCATCTCTTGGACTTCAGCAATACTCTCCCTGAGGTCGCTAACAAACCGGGTGCGGTCTTGCTGACTGGGTGCCATAAAGACGATAAGAACCTTTCGCTCTCCGCCGAGGCTGGATGAGGTCAGGCGGATGCCATGAGGGTAATCTAGTTAGAAACGGAGACTTTATGTTACGATGAAACTGAAAAACTAGGTTTAACTGAAAGGTACAAAATGAAAAAAGTTTCTTACATGAGTTCTGAAACATGTGGACTTGCATGTCAACCAAAGGGAAAGATTGTCTGAAGCTATAAGTTACTGAGGTTTTCTTCTTCTGGAAGATTTTGGTTACCTGGTATGCAATGAAACATTTATATATTAACAGTGCATGATCAATTATTTAAACTTTAATATCATAGCAGTCTGAAAGTCAGCCTTACCACCAGCAGGTCATTAAAGAGAAAGACCTCTCGCTGGTGAACCCCTGTCCTCTGAGGTCTGTTGGGGTCAGGCACCTCGTAGAGCTGGCAGCAACACACCAGCCGGCGATGGGGAAGGGACAGCACCTAAAGAAACAGAGTCAAAATCAATTTTACAGAAGAAAATCTATTAAATCCCATCTTGTAATGCCTTAAATAGTTATAGAAACTCACAGGCTTTTTGCCAACAATGACCCTTTCCACCGCTTGCACCTGTGAGACGTGATCATCATTGGTCCGTAACTCCCATTTCTGTATTCGCTGGTAAATCCCAACCAGCAGGTCCCGGGGAATATCCTGACCATTGTCCACACCTTGGTTTGGATAACAACATTAATGGTTTTAGGAAATAATGGTCAATGTTTCCTAATCCTGGTCCTCAAGGCACTCTGATCTGCATATTTTAGATGTTCACCCCATTCAGCAAAACCCTGTTAATCAACCTTCATGGAAATCATGTGTGCTGAACAAGGGAATGCCTAAAACATGCAGGGCATTGTGTCTTGTGGACAATGGTAGAAAAACACTGCTTTAAAAGGATCCACAATTAGTTTTAACAATCAACTTTATATGAGGAATACTTGTAGATGTAAAATCAATACAGTAATAATACTGTAGGCTGTTTAGTTTTTATACATTTTAATAAAATATTGTCACACAAACGTCTCCATGTTGTTCACGCTGCAATGCATTCTGGATAAGTGATGTTTAATGGTCCAACTATGCTAGCTGCGTCCACAACAGTGATGAGTAACGTCATTAAGGCTTTTCAAATTGAACTGGAACATTGAAATTGATAGGAATGTAAAAATCACAAGAGGTAATGAAGATTAGAAGGACCAAACGGAGGAAGAACTTGGCTGTAGGAGTTGGTGTTGATAGCTTCAGCTTTGTAAATTAAACGATGAATGACACATACATCTCGTTGGACTGTGTGATCCGGTAAGTACTTCTATAGCTCTTTGTCCGGTCCAGTCTTCCTCCGGGTCGGCAGAAGTGCTGCCGGTACTTCTGCTGTAGAGCACCATTAACATTTAAAAGAGCTTCCAGTGCTGTTTGTCTGATGTTTCTCCCAGCATTTTTCGCTCCAGTTTCATCTGGGTTTTGGCCTTTATGGATAAAAACTGTGGCACAGCATTTATTTTTAGCTTGTTACAGTAACAGTCGCCAGTTTTGCTCTTACAAATCACTCAAAGTCTTCTGGAGAGAAATGTTGAGGATAAAAATCTAAGTCCTTTGGAAGTTGTATTTGGCTCCTGCTCTCTACCATTGAGCTCTTCTTTTTTTTTCTACATGGGAAGCATCCAGATTCACTTCACTGTTTTTTAATTTATTACAGCCAATAGTGACACAGTGTGGCATTATCGAAAATTACACCAGCCTTCCTGTAGATTCCAGTACAGAATGGACCTAATGATGTCATCAACCAGCAGGTTTAAAAATATAACAAAAGACATCATTTTTTTTAAGTAACTATGAGTTTTGGTGTATCACAAATGGCCATTTTTTTTAGTTAATAGGAAAATTACAACATATATAGGCCAATATGTTCAGCTAATCTTGGATCCCTTTAAGCCTTAACAGTAAGGAGTATGTGCATGCTGAAACTCTTGTGTTTAATAAAGTGTCGCTTTTAGCAAATGGGTCAGCACCTCTCAAATTCTTGATGAAATCTTCCAGTTTCATCTTCCTCTCTGCCTTGATGTTGGGGCTGTACATGTCCGTGTTGAGGAGGATTATGGCAAACGCCAAAATGAAGATGGTGTCAGGGTTCTGGAACTGCCGAACCAGGGTTGGATTGCACACGCAGTATCGCTGACTGAAAACAAAAGGAAGCAGTTGAAACCTTGGAGCTTTGTTTTAGTCAACATCCAGCCAAAATTTACATATGGGACCCCATAAAAGTACAAAATTGGCTCAAACGTAGGCCCCAGAAAGGATTGGCCACAGACACATAATGTCCTTATAGGTCAAATTAAACTTTTGTCAATACCCATTTGAGACACAGTTAAGATCTGGAAAACTGCAACTGTTTGGACCCCCAGTTGGACAGAATGTCCATCTTTCCTTGTCAATAAAGGTTTTATTGAGTCTACTGAAGTGTGTCTAATTTAAAAAGCTAACTTAGTATCCATTGAGCCTGAATAAAATCTTCAGGGGATCCACATACAGCTGTTTTGCTGAGCAAACCAATTGAATTACATTTTTCTTTAGGTATTTTTCATATACAAACCTGAACGCCTCTATAAGTCTCTCCACTTTTTGGGCTTCCCCTTGAACTTTAATTTGCGCCTGGAATTTCCTCAAAGCGTCATCGATGTCCATACCTGAGAAATCCATCTCATCCACCACACAGCTGTGAAAACACATACACAACTCAGAGGTTATAGCTGAATTTCTTTCATACCAGGCATGCTTGAACGTGAGTAGCAGTATTATGTAATTCTGTGCATGGGTGTGGGTTGAGTAAAGCTCTATAAAATCAAATTGGTTCAACAGCTTCTCTGTGGCTTGTGGGCATGTATGCAGATTTCTTCAGCTTTTATCCATCTATCCATTCATCCATTATCTTCCCTCTAATCCGGGAATGGGTCGCCCAAGGAGAGAAGCCCAGACTTCCCTTTCCCAAGCCACTTGGGCCAGCTTCTCCAGGGGAATCCCAAAGAATTCCCAGGCCAATCGAGAAACATAGTCCCTCCAGGGTGTACTGGTCATCTTCTGGGTCAATGGTAAGTGCCTGGATCACCTCACCAGGGAGGCGTCTAAACCAGATGCCAGAGCCTCCTCAACTGGCTCCTCTCAAAGTGGAGGAGCATTGGTTCTACTCTGAGCCTTCTTGGATGATCAATTTTCCCAACCAATGTCTAAGGGAGAGTCCAGACACCATGTGGAGGAAACTCATTTCGGCTGCTTGTATGTGTGATCTCATTCCCAGAGCATAGATAAGGGTAGGAACGTAGATCGACCAATAAATCTGCACCATGACAGACCGGAACAATCCTAACATTATTCTAGATGCCGCTCCAATATGTCTACCAATTATTTTCATTCTTAATTTTCCTCTCATTTGTGAATTTCTCCAACTGCAGAAGAATAAGAGGCTACTCTTCCCTTTTCCAGCACAAGACTTACTTTTTGTCAAACTAAAAGTTCATGTAATCAAAACACTTAGAACATTACTATCCTTTGGGACTTCAGTGAACCACTGTGAGAGATCATAGCCACAAACGGTAAAGTTATGGAAAAGCATGAAACAGTAGTGAACCCCATTAAGAGTGGCCAGCAAACCAACTCTTACTCCAAAGGTGAACAGACCAGCAAAAGTACAGGCTTCTTCAGTCTCAGTTAAAGCCAGTGTATGGGGGAATTTTACTGTCATAATTCGAGAGCACACATTTTCAGTGTGTGCTCTCGACAGGAAAGACAGGATTTTATGACTTTTTTTCTCAAAACTTGTAAAGCTTGTACTCCAAACTTCTCCTCTCTTTCAAATATTCACTTTGCTTTCTCAAGTCTTGCTGCTTGGGACAAAAAAGTACCGTCACCTGGCAACCTCTCAGCCAATAGAATGAAAGTGTTATGCTGGGTGCGTTTGTTTCCTTCTAGTGGGTGTGCCTGTATGGCTACTATCGATTGTAGCAAGATGCGCCGCCCAGTGGATGTAGGCAGAAGCAACGAGGAAGAAGTTCTTTAGTAAAGCTCAATTTACTAAAAAGCATCTTGATCCCCAAAACTTTTTGGAAAATATTCTATGGACTGACAAGAAAACCCTTTAGAAAAGGTGCATCCCAAAACATCTGGAATTTCAAAAACCAAACAGTCCCAAAAACACAAAAATAATCATTTAGAAAGGAATTATTAATTATCTCAAAATCCAATTACAATGCTGAACCAGGACATTACATGGACCAGTCATGCTTGAAAAGTCTATAAGATCCTCTGAAGTAAATAATTCTGCTGAGAAAAATCTGCTAAATTCCCCCACAGTGATGTAAAACACCCAGTTATCAAAAAACTTGAGAGGGTACAATTATTTATGTGGTTCAGGTGGCATAAACCATGTTTTTACACAGGGTCATGTTGGTTTGGATGCCTTTTTAACTTTGTAAATTAAACTATTTCTAAATTGACTTCAGCATTTAATCTAAAACATGGAAAATCAATATTTAGCTTTATATTGTACAAATCTAGAACTCAGCCCAGAACAACCGTAACCAACATTTAGTTTTATCAGAACAAGAATCCAGAGAAACCCCTACTAGTTTATAAATTATGGATTACTTATTCTCATTCTTATTAAACATGGAGAACCAATATGTATTTTCATACTTTTAACTTTTTGCTTTTGTTTGTATTTCCTTTTAATTTATGTAAGCACTTTGAAATGCCTTGTTGCTGAAAATGTGCTTTATAAATGAAATGACCTACCTTACCTAATCCTATTTATTTTTATATAAAAATTTGTTTGAGATAAATCCTTTTTACACAGCACTTAATGTTTATTTTCAGTACTTACTCCAAAACGTCTTTGTTGAACTGTTTTTGTCGGTTTCCAAGAAACTCGCCAATCATCTGCCGGCTGAGGCCCTTTCTTTCCAAAAGAAAGCGAGCGATCCCAACCGGAGTGTCGGACACAAAGCCTCTCTCTATCAGGTACTGGATGCCCTTTTCTGGTTTCCTAGAGTTGATGCAAACAAAGCATGAACCTTATCACTGTACATGCATGGAAATAGAAGTATTGCGCTTTGTGGAACTTCAGCTTACTTGTTGAAGAGATTGAGACCAATGCGGTACTGGCGTCTCTGCACCACGTCGCTGTTGAAGGGTGGAGAGTCCCAGCTGTGGCGGCTCTCCCTCTGATATGTCTGCTTGCCCAGAGGAGGAAGAGGCTCCTGCAGGCTGTCCTGAGATGAGGAGCCTGAGCTGCAGTTGACTGTCTCGTTGGAGTTGGTGGTGGAGTTGAGGGAGTCGTTGTCTCCATCGGAGCAGCATGGCTGCTCCAGTGCGCCGGGCGGTAGTGCTGTTGAGGAGGAAGATGACAGCGGGGTGGTGGGGGGCTGCTGGGGTGAGGAAGAGGATGAGGGCGTGTCAGGGTACTGATGGTGATGGATGGGATGGTGGTGATGGTGGTGGTGGGCTACCACCTGGTGAGGGATATGGGTGGGTATGGATCTGCCAGGTGGCCTGGTCTGACCCTGGGCAGCTGCCGCCGAGGACGGGTGGGTGCCTGAGTTGGGGGTGTGTTTGAGGGTTCCCTGTGGGGAGCCCGACCCCACTCCGGGTTCCTGCTCATACACCAACTGTCTGCTCAGGGAGCCTCGGTCTGAACGATCGCTCATGTCTACTGAGCTGTCACTGGGTGGCTCGATGGTGAGAAGTGGCAGGTGGGCCCCCCTTAGTCGGTAATCTCTGCACTCGGTGCATGGAGTGCTGCGCCGGCTGTTGCTGCTTCCCCCTCCTTCCGTGTCCCTGCTGTCCTCACGGCCTCCGACACCCCCGCTGGGTCCCCAGTACTCTGTATCTGTGCTGCTGGGTGCCCGGTCGAGGGACAGAGGAGAAGATGGCATCCCATCGTCCATGTAAAGAGTGACGTCACTGTAAGACGTGGCAGTACTGTCACCATGCATGCTGTGTCCCCCCCCAGCTCCTCTGCCTCTTTCTCCCAAGCCTCTCTGGGACGACGGGTTGCTGCTGCTACTCCACATGCACTCTCCAAAGTCTTCACTGATTGGTCCACCCTCCCTGCTGCCCTCCTGGGAGTCATCGCGACCCGCGCGGCAGGTGAGGGCATCATCTATGGAGTCGGCCAAGGACTTGACCTGGAGGAAACATGAGAAATTAAATGATCGAGGCCAAATTCTTCAATTATGTGTGTCTGCGATTTAACAAGTGACTTCCTTGAACAGGTTATGATAGGTCTATGGGCTATATAAAACATGTTCATTACATTTTGTTGCACAAAATCATTCTCAGGTAATGACATTTTTGTCTGATCAGTTCTAACTATTTTTAGAATCAAAATGACCTGTTTTAAGTCCTTTGTCACTTTAAATCCAAGTAAGCTGCTGCTTACACTCACACATGAAAGAGGCTGCAAACTAATGAGCAAATATACAATGGTACATCTTTGAAAAGCAGAAGTGGAGCCTGCGGCACAATCAACAAGAATGCAGGAAGTGGTTTCTAAACAGTAAGTCCACCACAAAATGCACACAGCAGAAAACCAGCTGAACATACAGATCTGGAAAAAATGAAGAGTCCACTGCACTGAACCCCATTGAAAACCTCCTGGTTATTCCACTAAATATTGATATCTGAACTCTTCTTGAGTTAAAACATTAGTATTGTTGTTTCTAAATGAATTTCAACTTGTTTTCTTTGCATTATCTGAGGTCTGAAAGCACTGCATCCTTTTTGTTATTTTGACCATTTCTCATTTTCTGGAAATAAATACAAAATTTTTGCTTGGAATTTCAGAGACATGTTGTCAGTAGTTCTTAGAATAAAAGAAAAATTTTCATTTTACTCCTTCATAGACCTATAAAAAGTAAAATCAGAGAAACCAATCATTTTGAGAGGTCTCTTAAATTTTTTTTTGCAGAGCTGTATGTGGTGGGTTGCTAGGTAACAGGGCTTGGCTCAACTGGGGTTGCTAGGTAACGATGTAAGGTCAGTTGAACGTGACCTAGCACAGCTCATTTTCCAGACACCAAAAAACATGAATTTATTGACAAAAAACAAAATTCTGATTAATTCCTCTTTATTTATATCGCACCAAATTACAACACATATTAAAACATTAGAAACCAAACAAGTCCATTACATAATCAGTTATACTACAGGTCCAATTTCAATGCTAATCATTGAATTTTTTTCAGGACCATCCAATAGTGTACAGTGTAAACTACTGTTTGAACCTCATGGCTTTATAAATTCTCATCAGTTTTACCTGTTTGGAGAAGGAATCCTCCAGATGGGTGTAGTCGGGGGCGCGGTCCGGATCCGGGGAGTGAGGAGGCCCGATGGCCACGCTGTGGGTGAAGTTGGTCTGCGTCTGTGCCTGCTGCTGCGGCTGGCGCTCGTCAAACGAGTACTGCAGCCTCATGTTGGACAGGATGATGCGCCGAGTCATGCGACTCTCTGAGGCCGAGCTTCGGAGTCGCTCAAAGTTCTTATTCATGCGATATTGTCTGAAGGCCGTCTGAATGGTCTTGGCTGCTCTGCGACTTACAAAAGAGCCTCCGTACTTTCTCTCCAACATCTCCACCTGCAGAAGGTGAGAAAAATAATCTGTGCACTCAGTAACAACCTTTAGCCACAAGGGCCAAAGTTGTTTAGCTGTAAACACTTCAAAAACAAATTTTTAGTTACGCAATTAATCGCATGATAAATTTAAATAAGCTCAATTATTTCCTTTTTCTAGTAGTATTTTTTAAGGGAACTTTGTTTACATACATCAAAATCCATATTTATTACTTTGTTAGTTGTGTTTTATTTTGGATATTTAAAATATCTCCCATTTCCAGTGTGGGAAGTTTGTCTTTCAGAGAGAAAACTTGCATTATTATAACTTTTTATTGTTTTTATTCCTGCCTTTTTCCATATTTTGAAAGTTTGATTTTTTATTTTATTGCCGCTAAAGTGCTTTATAAATAAAGTAGAAGTAGTAGTAGTAGTAGTAGTAGTAGTAGTAGTAGTAGTAGTAGTAGTAGTAGTAGCATGCCATTATCAATATATTACTAAAATGGTCTCAAAACAACAATATTATTAATTGTTGCAATAATTACTGGGGCAATTTATCCACCATATCCATCATGACAGGTCTAATTATTGGTGCCTTTTTATTTTGTTTGCTCTATAATAGATTACTTCAATTCTATTAAAATCAACAAAATTGTTGGATTTTTATAGGAAACTGATAAATAAACGATTGTAGATACACAACATAAAAAAGGTCCACAATTAAATTTTATGTGGCTTGATTGTTTTCCTTTTTGAGAAGTAAGATTTGCTTTAGAGAAAAAAGTAGGTTAATCTTTGTGGTTCTGGTTGCAATGCGAAAACTTTAAATAATTGGAATGTATTTTTTTGTTCCTAAGATTTTTGTTGAAGTTTCATAAATATTTATTGAAAGAAACTGATTTGGTTATTTTTTGTTACTTATATGATTTTTTTGTAATTTTTGTTCTTAAAATACCAAAATTTCAGCTTAACTTTATATTTTGGTCCATCTGATGGTGTAATTTCTAAAGACTAAATGATTGATAATTTGATCAGTTACTCAGTACTTGAATAGACCTTTTACCAAATACTTTTTTACTCAAGTAATTTCTTGGACGGCTACTTTTTACTTTACTCGAGTATAAATAAGTTGAAATAGCGCTGCTCTTATTTGAGTAAAATTTTGGATACTCTGCCTAAATCGTTAGAGGACCTGACTTTATATAGGCCGTTTTTATTCTGTTCTTCTGAATCTCTTGCTGTCTGTTCAGCATCTTTACCTTCTTATCCTGCAGATCTGTGGAGAGCTCATAGCTGTCCGACAGGGCCTTGCACCTCTTGTTCTCCTCCTCTTCCTGTTTGCGGAGGGCCAGGCTCGCCGGCTGGTGGCGGCTCCGCAGAGCCCAGGCCAGGCTGGCCGGGCTGGTGGTGGCCACGCTGGCCGGGCCCCTGGGAGCCGAGGGGCCGCCGCTGTCAGTGTATCGCTCTGAGCCGTGGAGATAAGGCGACTGGCTGAAGGAGCTGTCTTTGTGAGCAACCGTCTCCGGACACTGGGACTCCCCCTCCACACTGACGAGGAGGAAAAACAGAAGCAGAAGTTTATGAGTCATTAACAGTTTGAGAAATTATAGCAGCAACATTTTGACCTCCAGATCACAGTGACTGAATATCAGCATCTATATGCAAAGCTGCTAAACATGGACTTACTTGTAAATTTTGGAGCGCCGGTAACCCAGCCACCGTCTACTAGAACTCATTGTCAACTTTTATCAGGGTTTGTTTCATGCAATTTGAGCTCCTGACAAAATTCCCAAAAGGATTTTGTAACCGGACCAACATAAAGATTTCTGCCTGTTGAAGAGTTCAGGGTTTAGTTAGCATTTTGCCAAGTCGACATATCTTTCCTCACTGTTGTTCTGCCCCTATCAGACACGCATCGCAGCAGTGAAACTTTCTGAAAAGTCAGCTGCTACATAAACAAATTTCTGCAGCGCCACATACCAGTAAGTCTATCCTAACAGGAAAAACCAGCGTGTTATGTCAGCAGCAGCTGTGGAGCCACCGGCTTACAGGGGAACCAGACAAAACGCATTCACTAAAACTTCAGATTATCCAGGAAGAATCACAAGTTACTCAAGATTAAACTTGTTCAAACTTATCAATAAATCGAGTTAGTCCAGAAATCCTTCAGTCCTGCTAGTTTCAGACCAGAAAAGTCCACCCGTGTCTTTGTGTGTGTGTGTGTCACATGTTCCTGCCTACATTTCCTCCCAGGTTTTGGCCACGCCCCCTTCTGTCAGCTGTGCCCGGTCCCACAGAGGGTGCAGCCGGGGTCAGAGCTGTGTGTGAACATGACAATCAACTCCAGAAAAATGCTAATCATAACAGCAAATCATTTATATTTGATTAATCAATACAAAGTAAAACTAAATCCAGCATTTATTCTCCTCTTCCTGATTGGTCACTTTTCCTGCAGGACATCAGAAACTTCCTGTGTGAGAGCTAATGAGGAGGAGAGGAAAAGCAAACATTTCCTTTAATTTATCAGAATCAACATGTTACAGTTGATTCAAACGTCCCGGCTGCTGGTTCACATCCAGAGCTGGAATGTTTGGAGTGGGCAGATGGGGAAACGTTGTACAATGCAGCGTCCTTCAGCCGGACATCCTGTGCCTTTAAGCAGCACATGATTTAGCTCAATGATTGTTGAGAGTTGCATAACACAAGCTTTAACAACAAGACTCTCTAAAGGAGGCAACGATTGCCATAGTCTACATTTTTACAGCAGATCTAGCTACACTTCTACCTTCTGCAATGTTAAAAATGATTTTTTTTCTCTCCAGTTTTTTGAGCTGAGTTTTATTCCACGCAGCATCATTTTTCTAGTCCTCCTCCTCCTCCTCCTCCTCCTCTTCCTCCTCGGCTCCTTAAATAGAGGAGCGGAGAGCAGGGAGGGGGTTGCTTGGTGACGGTTGCTGTTGGACTTTTGTGGGCGGCGAAGCAGTTGTTAGGATGAAAGGAGCTGTTGCCATGGCGACGTATTGACTGTTATCATCGTTAAGGTGGGTGTTGAGGATGCTGCGCAGGTTGTGAATGACGGTCTGCAACCTTTTTTACCCTCAGCCAAGCTGAAAAGTAATTTAGAGACACAAATTACAATTTCTAATTTATGATAAATATCTACTATAGGAAAAGAGTTTATTATTTTTATGTCTGTTTTCTTTTTGATTATTTTATAATAAAGAAAATATAAGCCTTTTGCAAATAGATAAATACATTTTCTTTTTTGGAATGTTGACATTTGCAGAAAATATGTCAACAAATACATATTTATTTAAGGAAATAAATATGTAATAAAATGCATTTACGTAAAAATGCATTTTATTTATTTGGCGAGAAAAACAGACATTTTTTTGCCAACCCAGCCTTACTTCACACTGTAAAACATTAAAACTCATCCAGATTCTGGGCAGTATTTGAGGTTTCCTCCAAGTCTCCTCCTTTATTTTTATTTTTTTAGTAAAGGGACGTTATTCATTCCAGATCCAAAACCTAAAAGGATCTTGAAGGTTTGCTGTGCTAAAACCATCTAGATTTCAACAACCATAATATCGGGATTTGGATCAATTTCTTTCAAAATGCTCAATATATTTAGCTAAGCTAAATAAAATATAGAAAAGCTGATTTGGGTGCAGGAAAGTCGGCTTTTCAGTAAAAATCTCTGGATGAACATGGCTCTTTGGGTTACTGAACATTTTCCACTGCAAGAAAATTATGTCAGCATTAAATTTACACTGATTAAAAATTAAAACAAAGTTTGATAAAAAAAACAAAAAAACAATTAGGCAATTATGTTTTGTGATTAAACTAAAAATTTCTGAGTTTTTCTAGCAGATTTTCGACTTTTGAAAGTTTCCTTGTGTTTTTTCTAGATAATTTTAGATCTTTCACGGAATGGAGCTGGGGGCCAAAACAGTCAGTCCAGGGGCCACAAACGGCCCCCGGGCCACACTTTAGAAATGGAGCACCAATGAAAAACTAATTATTGTCAAACTCAAGATTCCCACCAGTAAAAACATGAACATAATGAGCCAGAACCTCCAAAATGAGCTAAAGATCAGCTGTGTTGGTTTGGTATCGCTCACTGCAAAAACACAAAATCTTACCAAACATTTTTAATAGTTTCTACTGCAAATATCTTATAAAACAAAACTAACTTAAAAGTAACTTTTGAGCAAAATAGAGGAGCTTGTTATAAGTTAATCATTTCTAAATATTGATTAAAAAGTTCTTGTTTATTTCCTTGTGCCTTGGGAAACTTGTCGTTATAAGTGAAATAATCTGCCAGTACTGTTTAAAATCAGTATTAAGGAATTATAGACTTAAAACAGGCTCTTATATCTCGCTGAAAAGTTACTGTAAGTCAATTTTCTCTTATTTGCACTAAGATATTTACAGAATAAACTAGACTGAAAATACTTAGTAAGACATTCTGTTTTTGCAGTGCTGCAGACTGAAGCTCAACATGTACAAGTAAAACTGTCGAAGAAAAGCCCTTCATCAAATTATCGAATCAGGGGGAAAAGTCTCATAAGGTTTAAAGAACCTTAAAGAATTGACCTCTCAGCTGGTGGGATGCACACACACCTCCAAAATGCGCATATGGTTGCTGGGAGACAGAGTAAAGTTCAACTACATTGGTTTTACTTTGAGTTAGTCAGATCTGGCAACCCTGGTCAGTATTTAGCCAGTTAAAGTGCCTGAGCAGGAAGATTCAGGATGTTTCACTCCTTCATTTTATCAATGGACTCAAATCACGGCATCATGAAACAAAAACACTTTTTAATTAGTTCCTTAAATCAGGACCAAAGTGCTTCATTTAGCTGGATTATAGCGAGGCAAATCTTTGAATAACATCCGGCCTTGTTTGAAACTTTAAATACGCTTTACTGCATCAGAGATTGCAACTCTAATTTAATTTTGTTTACAGTTACGATTGTTATTAACTCAAGTGAAGTGGTGACATCCAACAGCAAACGATTCATTTTGTTTTATTGGAGACTCTATTCATGAACTTTATGCCATCTGTAAGGAGCATCAGGTCTGTTATAACGCAGCAGAGGAACGCCACAGTTTTTATTTGTCCTGCTCCATTCGGCTGCTCGGGGTTATTTTTCTGCTTCTTTATACAAACTCCTGACATTTCAGGTGTTACTTGTCACCGCTGGATCTCTGTGCGAACCACGTTCAGGTTCTATTGAGCCGTTTCCATTCAGCCAACCGGCTCTGCAGGATTTCCCCAGCAGCACGCGACCCAGAAGTCGGATCGTGTTCGTCCACAAACCTTGTGCTTTTCCAGCCGTCAAATACAGACAGAGTTTCCTTTGCACACAAATTAAATATATGTTTAATTATATATATATATATATATATATAAAAATTTAAATATTATTTATATTTAAATTAATATATAATTAAATATGTATTTAATATATACATTTATTAATTATATAAAATTTATTAAAATATATGAATTAATATTTTAATATATATTAACTAATATTAGTAATATCAGTTTTTATATATATGTATGTAGTGACTTACTATATATAATTTATTTTAAATTCATTTCTAGGAATTAAGCTAAAAAAAAATTTTGTTGCTCCAATCAATAGTTGCCACACAGGCACACGCGCTAGAAGGAAACAAACGCACCTAGCACAACGCTTTCATTCTATTGGCTGAGAGGTTGCCAGGCAACAGTGCCAAGAGGCAGTTCCATGTTTTGTAAGCAAGCAGACAGTCGGAGCAGAGACTAAGTGTGAGCGTGAGGAGAAGTTTTGAGTACAAACGTTACAAGTTTTGAGAAGAAAGACATGAAATCCTGCTTTCAAAATGAAAATGTAAGAAAAAGGACATGAAATCCTGCTTTCAAAATGAAAATATAATCAAAAGTACTAAAAGTTTTAAGAACAAAAGACATGAAATCCTGCTTTCAAAATGAAAATATAATCAAAAGTACTAAAGTTTTGAGAACAAAAGACATTAAATCCTGCTTTCAAAATGAAAATGTAAGCAAAAGTACTAAAAGTTTTGAGAACAAAAGACATGAAATCTTGTGGCAGAATAATTCCCCCATATCTAGTGCCATTTATTTTCCTATCACCACCAGTGAAAGTGAGACCTGAAAATCCTGACAAAAATAACATCTTTGTCTATAAAACAGTCTGCTCACTTGAGAACTTAATCTACAAAAACAGAAAATGCAGCTATGGCACATATTTTAAAAAATGTTTTAGTAGGAAACACAGGCAAGAAGATGTGGATGAAAATCAGAACAACAGGTTTGTTGTGTAAAACATAAATGTGGCCATATCACAGCTGGCAGCTCATCATTTATGTAAGAAAGCCTGTTTTCCAGTCTCAGCGCCAGAGAGAGACGGACTCTCTGGAGGTTTCCTCCAGAGGACAAGCCAACACTTTCACTACTCTCACCATCTAACTGGAGCTGGAGCAGATGGCTGCACTCTAATAAACTACAGCGTCGTCACAGAGACAGTTTAAAGAATAAAAGAAGTGGGCAGAAATTGAAAAGTGAACGGGGGCGCTGAAAAAGCACAATGTCAGCTTCTCTGGCTCCTGTCCCCTCCATCATGTAATATTGATGTGACGGTGTGTGTGTGTGTGTGTGTGTGTGTGTGCGTGTGACTGAACCCGCAGCAGGAAACCGAGGCTGCTGGATTAACCTCTCTGCAGCGTGCCATAGGGATCCAATAATGGCATCAATCTGTGTGTTGACTCATTTCCGCAAGAGCTTTCACTCAACGAAGTTGTCCGAAATGGTTTCCAATATTTTCACCATTAAACTTTAAAATAACTTTCAATGTTTGGTGTGAAGCTCAAATCTTAAAGTCATATTGTAAAGGCCAATCGAGTAAAGTTACCATAGTTCTCACAAGTCTGAACCCAAAGCAATCTGCATCACTCAACCGCCATCTTGGTAGGCAAGTGCAGCGCAAAGCATAGAGGAACCAACAAGAAAATATATTTAGACATTTCACCAATGTGCGAGAGAAATATACAGGTCCGGAAAAAATTAAGATACCACTTAAAATGATCAGTTTCTCTGATTTTACTCTTTACAGGTAAATGTTTGAGTAAAATGAACATTGTTATTTTATTCTATGAACTAACTCTCCAATGTACCGTAGTATTTATTAGCAGAAAATGAGAAGTGAATTAAAATAATGATGAAGATGCAGTGCTTTTAGACCTCAAATAACACAAAAAACAAGTTCATATTCATTTAGAACAACAATACTAATGTTTTAACTCAGGAAGAATTCAGAAATCAATATTTGGAGGAATAACTGGGAGGTTTTCAATGGGCTTCAGTGCTCTTCATTTCTTTGACCAAACTTGTGAAACTATTGTTTTAGTCAATTTCAGTTCTTTATTGTTTATTTTACGTCAGCTGTTTTACTCCTAATTGCACTGACTGAACAAATTAAAGTTGTTTTTATATGTTTAACCAAACTTGTGAAGCTGTTGGTGTATTTATATGTGCTGCACTGATGCAGCATTATAAATTAAATTTGCATTCTGGTTTAAAAACAAGTTTTAAATCATTTCAGCAGCATTATTTTCTGTATCGATCAGTCGATACTAAACTTCAGATATCGGTATTGGAAGAGAAAATAATGAATCGGTGCATAACTAAGTAGAACCATTGCTTTTTCATTAATATTAAGAAATTTCTTTCTTAAGATAAGCTCCTACATCTTGCTGAAAAGTTACTTGTAAGATAGTTTTGTCTTATTTCAAGTGATCTAAGATGTTTGCACTAGAAACTAGACCAAAAATACTTGGTAAGGTTTGCATTTTTGAAGTGTTTTTGTTAGTTTTTCACATAAATCCAAATGAAATGCATCGACGTGTGAATAATTTTGTATATGAACAGTAAATTATCAAGCACTAGGCTGATACCTCTAAGCGACAATTCTTTCCAATAATCCCAAGTTTTAACAAACTGAGAAAATGACATAACTGCTGGTGGAGCAAGTTTGTGTGAATCTCCTTCATTGAGCTCGTCCAACTGAAAGGAAACAATCAAATCCTTCACGAGTCGGAGTGGCGCATTCCTGATCCGCCAACACGCTCCAGCCGCTCCGCTGCTTCACATTTTCCTGCGACCATTAGGTTCAAAACTGAAACGCGCTCAGAGGAGGCAGCAAGATTCCTGCGCTGCCAGATTGTTGGCAGGGCCACAAAGTGAGGCAGGTGGCAGTATTTTTTAAGCTTAATCTTTTTGGATTATCTAAGGATCTCAGGCAAGAAAGACTAAGAGATATGGATTGTGTGAACAGATGATGACACGCAGAAAATTGTAAACTTTTACTGGAAAGTGTCTGTCGTATTGTTGCTTACAAAGGAATCGATTTTAGTTTCTAAAAGACATTATATTTGTGGAAGTTGCTCAGTTCGAAATAACACTTTAAACTCTGAATTCTGACTTTTTTCTCTGTTTTTTTTTCTTCTCAGTGCCCCTAATCATCTTCTACACATAACAAAAGCACAGTTAAGTGTTTAGTTTCTAGTGCAAATATCTGATTGCATTAAAATAAACAAATCTTGCTGAAGTAACATTTTGGTAAGATTTACTAGCTTGTTTTAAGTCTTGAATATTGAAGAAAAAGTACAGATTATTTCACTTATAACATGGGGAAAATGTCTTGCTATAACGAGTAATTTTTAAAAATCAATATTGATGAATTATTGACCTAAAACAAACCCCTATATCTTGCTGAAAAGTTACTTATAAAGTAAATTTGCCTTGACTGTAATAAGACATTTGCATTAGAAACTAAACAAAAATAGTTGTTAAAATGTTGTGTTTTTGCAGTGTACCCTGCAGACACACATTTAAACAAGAACTTCAAAGCTCTTAAACGGCACTTGCAGTCATATCTTACAATTACTCACTTGCACTTCCTCAAGAGGCATTCGTCATCTCAGTGGCATGCACTCTGTCAAACAGGTAGGCTGTAACTAAAACATTACTTCTCTTTCGCTTCTGTTGGTTTTTCAAATCACGTTTGTTTTCTCTCTAAGTAGAGCTTCGAAAACCAACCGATTTATCACCAGTGTCGCTTTTGATTGGAATCTGTCTTTGGAAAAAAAAAAAAAAAAAAGCAACCAAACTTCAAATGAGGCAAATCTCATAAACAGAAAGTCGGCAACAACCCAAACACAGAAAATCCAAACCAAGTTCACTTCTGTCACAACTTATGAGGTGAATCGGATGTTAAAAACTTCTTACCATCCTGGCGATGTCAGAGAAAAGTCCGACTCTGGCTGCAGGAGCTTGATGGAAACACCCCCTCTCCCCTGTCTGGCTCTTTCAGTTTTTTTTCACACTCACATTTCATTGGCTCCTGTTCGCCCTGCTGAGCCGAACAGGCTGCATTCTCCACAGTCTTCTGACAGCTGTGAACTTCACTCATCCTGCACATTTTCTCACATCTGGCCCAGTCACTTTCAATATCCAGCGTCAAACTTGGGGAATCACAATGACAGAAACATGTTGAAACATCCATTATTGAGGAAAAATGGAAAGGATTAATCAGAACCTGATGCTGATGTAGATAAAGTATATAGGGAGTGCTGAAGCAGCTTAAATGAAGACTTTTATATAAAATGTCTCAAAAACATTACATAAAAAGCTTCTATGCAACACAAATCTGTAAAACAGCTGAAACACTGAGTTCCTTTACATCAGTGTTTCTCAAACGTTTTCAGGCTGAGGACCATTTGACTTGAAATTACCCTGCAATAACACAACATCTTAATATATATAACCTGAGATGAAAATATTAGTCTCTCAACTCGTCGTCTATGATGCTGTTTTGTAAATGTGACCAAAATAAAGCCATGAACAAGTCGACTCAGGACGTTTTGAATTATTTACAGATTCTCAAAGTATAAACGTTCCAATGATAGAAAATACAAGAAATTAAAAAAATGTCTTTACCTCAGCTGTTGTGTGAACTAATAACATTTTAGGGATATTTGTAATTCCGAATAGACTTCAGTTGCTCTAGCAAAAGCGAATACATAATATGAGATCTATTATGTACAGGCACACAATAAATTCTTTAATGCACTTGATTCTATAATACTGAGAAATAAGTCTTACTATAGAATATAT